>MRSU01003757.1:0-50191 GCA_008369845.1 Trichomonas gallinae | reverse complement strand
GAAACCCTCCAGCAGAACAGAATCATCAAGCTCATCCGCAAGAACATCATCAAGAAGTGCCTTGAGTTGTTCAACGACATCGCTGAGAAGAAGGAAGACTTCAAGATCTTCTACGAGCAGTTCTCCAAGAACATCAAGCTCGGCATCCACGAGGACTCTCAGAACCGTCCAAAGCTTGCCAAGCTCCTTCGCTTCTACTCCACACAGTCCCCAGAAGAGCTCACATCTCTCGATGAGTACATCGAGCGCATGAAGGAGGGCCAGAAGGGCATCTACTGGATCTCCGGCGAAACAAAGGAGGCTGTCATGAACTCCCCAATGCTCGAAGTCTTCCGTCAGAAGGGCATCGAAGTTCTCTTCCTTATCGACCCAATCGATGAGTACTGCTTCCAGCAGCTCAACGAGTACAGCGATCACAAGCTCATGTGCATCACAAAGGAGAACTGCGAGATCGACGAGTCCGAAGAGGAGAAGAAGCAGTACGAAGACCTCAAGGCCAAGCTCGAACCAATGTTCACAAAGATCAAGGACCTCATCGGCAAGGAATGCGAGAAGGTTGTCCTCTCCAAGCGCCTTGTTGTCACACCATGCGTCATCGTCACAGGTGAATACGGTTACACAGCTAACTTCCAGCGTCTCATGAACGCTCAGGCCCTCCGCGACAACACAATGTCCCAGTACATGCAGGCCAAGAAGACACTCGAAGTCAACGGCAAACACCCAGTTGTCACAAAGCTTGTCGACATGCTCGAGAAGGATGAGACAGACAAGAACGCTAAGGAGATGCTCTCCATGCTTTGGGATACAGCTCAGCTCGCTTCTGGCTTCACACTTGCCAACCCAGCTGCTTTCTCCGCCCGCATCAACCGTATGGTCGCTGTCGCCCTCGATGTTGCTGGCCAGCTCGAAGAGCTCCCACCACTTGTCGAGACAGAGACACCAAAGGTCTCCGAGGAGAAGGAAGGTGAGGCTGCTGGCGAATCTGCTGACCTCAACAAGTTCGACGATGTCGACTAAATTTCTTTCCCCATAATACAGTGATTAAAGGTTTTCCATTGTTTTACAAATTTATCTTTTTTATTCAAACAAATAAATATGCCTTTCTAGATTATGAAATAATAATAATGATTATCTCTTATTTGAGAGTTTCTCGATCAGTTGCTCAGCTTTCTGAATTAAATCCTGTAAGTTTGCTTCTTTTTCGTGCATCTCTTTTGCTGCGGCAACAAACATCCTGAATGCGCGAACAAAGTCGTCAGAAACAACAGAAGCGTGCTCAGCTAAAAATATCGCTGCAGACAAGGCAGTAGGGACTCCATCACCTGCGAAAACAACTTCCAGCAAAAGCGCGCCATTTTGGAGAGATTCGTCAGTCAAATCACTGCAAGGAACAAAGTTAGGAATTGGTGCTGATTCATCTTCTATTGTGCACTTAGCCGTCTCCGTGAACAGTTTTGTTGGTCTGCCTACGACGCCGAAAATTTTTTCTCTTTCTGGCGGCTCTGATGTTCTCAAGATTGCTGTGATTATTGTTGGAAAGTGGTCCTTGAACCTCATCAAGAAAGGAATTGAGTTCTCTGGGTGTCCACTTCTCACTGATTGTGTCGCAATCTGCATCAAAATCGACTGAGCGAAAGGTGACCTTGAAATTATCTCTGCTGATTTTTCTTCATCTATCAGCGATGGATTGAAGAAATGAGTCAAAACAGGATGCAAAGGAAGTGTGCTGCCTGGTTCTATTGTCACCAGTGCGAATAAGTCAGACAAGATTCCTATAGGTATGTCTTCGCTCTGGAATATTTTGACGAAATTAATATTGGAAATTTGCGACGCAAACATTGCGAACTCGCTTTGTGCGAAAACCAGTCTGTTAACAGAGTCAACAAAAAATGATGTGACTTTGTCTAAAAGCAGTGTTTCTTCGTCAGACGAAATTTTCATCAATTTAAAATTCTTCGTCAGCAAAATCACAGAACTTGGAGAAATTGGTTCTGCGACTAATATTTCTTCTTTGAGTGTCATCTTGCTAATATTGAAAAGGCCATCGACAATGAAGACGGATTTTCCGGCAACAACAGCGCAAGACTGCAGTGTAGCCCTGAGAGAAATTGGGCGGCCAGTCAATGGAAATGATTTAACAATTTCAAGCTGTTGAGAAATTGTTGATTTCGCTAGCAATAAAACATATCTCATATCCTTCTTAGAGTAAGCAGTCAAACAAAGCATCCTGTCCATGAAGTCTACATCTCTAGGCACGTAATTGGCTGATATTTCTGGAGTATGCCAGTTCGCCGTTGATTTGGCAAAAAGAGAAATTCCTGTAGTACCGACAACAGAAATTAATCTTCCGGATTCATCAGACGAGCAACTTAAAATATTGCCGGCAGATTTGCACGGATGCACTAGTGCTACGCATCCATTTGTTGCTGCTCTTGCTTCTATTATCTTACCGCCGCCAAATAAAAGCGGGCCTCTGTTAATCGGCGATTTTAACAAAGGAATAATTGCAATGCCAGAATTGATCGAAGAAACAAGGAAGGAATCAGACAAGCAGAGGCTGCGCGAGTTCACTGTATCCTTGGAAGAGAGGTACCTTATCCTCTGGCATCTAGAAGACCAGGCAATAAAGCCATCGCGCGTTGAGCCAAAAACTGTCTGTCCGTCATCACTAAAAGCTAAACTAAAAATTTGCGGGCAGTTTGTGATTTTTTGGTCAAAATTGACTAAATCTGTAATGTGTAGTACTCCTGATGGCATGTATTCGACGAAAAATCTCGATTTTGGAGATCCGCAAATTAAGGAAACTCCAGATTCTGTTAAAATCTTCGGTTTTAGTTTGTATTCGCTATTGGAAAGTATAGTTTTGTCGATTTCGAATGACATTGTTGATCCATCTGCGCATAAAATTATTCCTCGTTTTTGCCCAAGAGATAATTTCTTGATTGGCCACTGACTGAGTTCGAAATTCAATGAGAGACAGTAATTATCTGCGCTAACTGACTCAGTAGAAAGCAATCTTAAAAATCCTTTGTGATCACAGGCAACAACGAATCCGTTGTACGTGGAAATAGTACTAAAGTATGTATTTTCTTTTATAGCGATTTCTTTTGTGAAATTCATCCGCAATTTCGAATCTATTTGGAATAAAAATATTCTTCCTTTTGAGGTCAAGCAAGTAATTGAGGATTTGTTAATGAAAGCACCTGAAATAAGTATGTCGTCATCGAATATCTTTGATTTACACTCGAATGTTGATGAAATTTTTGGATCTTTTTCGGACATCGTCATTAAAGAGACAGAAGACGGTGTTACTAGCAAAAACGAGTTGATGCTATGATTGTATTCGATGTTTATTGTTGTTTCATCGAGAATGTTCATCATAACATGGGAAAAATCTTCGAGAAAAATCATCAGCAAAAAAATGAAACTTTTTGATCACTTCATCATCACTATACAAGATAATGTATAGGACCAATAAACACAGCACTTCATGCTTCTTCATTTTATCCTGGTCATTCATGATAATATTGATATTTCACATATAAAACTGATCAATCTTTGCTTAATTGTTAATTTTGTTACGAAATCATGATATTATATTAATATATATGAGTGACATTGTTATATATCTTAATTTTAATCATATCCCCTTGATATTATTTGGTTAAATAAGAGCATTTTCATATATATTGATGATATTCTTTTGATGTTTAATTTTTTGTGATTTTTAACTTATTTTTCATATATGCATTCTGTATTATCTATATATTATATATTTACAATATTAAGGCTTAGATATAAAGCTATTGATCGATTGTTTGATTATAAATTTTTTGACATTGTAAAGAGTATTTTTGACGTTGTAAAGTTGATTTTTGACAAAATAATATTTATGTGGCAAAAAACAATGAAGCATCATCGCAGAATGAGTTGTTAGACGAGAGTTGGTTCTACTTGAGGAGAAGTTGATAATTTTTAGAATTCTAGACTATCATCAATTTCTCTTCAATGACAAACAAATATTTTTGCAATTTATTAATTCATTGATCAAAATCCATTGATAATAGAACGACAACTATGTTTTTTATCGATCTGTGTGAGATTTTTGATTCTTCAAATATGAGAGTTGATTTTATTATTTATTTGATACGTCCATGATAAAATAACTCGTGTGCATAGTCCGACTATGATTATCTGGTAGTAATGCATTGTTAATTTATGGTAAGCGTTGAATCTCTGAATGAAATATTTTCTTTATTTTCAAAAAGGTGAAAGTTCGGTTATATTCATTGTATTTTCTGTGTATCATGCAAAAATATAAGATTCTGACTTTAGAATATTTATATTCAACATTGTTGAATTGATGCATACTTTAGAACTCGATAATTTCAAGGTAACATGGATACATTACATGCCAACTGACTATTATATGAAGAAAGAACTGTTCCCAGACACTCCAGATGAAGTATTTAAAGAAATCGGATTTGAAAAAGCGATTCCTTCATCATATAGTGTCTTTTTGATAGATGTTAATGGTACAAATATACTCGTTGATACAGGATACCCTCAATCAGATACCATTCTCCTAGAAAAACTTAAATCAATAAATGTTTTGCCTGAAGATATTAACTATATCTACATATCACATATCCACCGTGATCATGTTGGTGGTCTGCTCAATGGAGATGAGGTTGTTTTTCCAAACTCAAAAGTTTATCTTGGCGAAAAAGAATACAACGGCCGATTCGAGTTTAGAGAAGTAGATAGACTTCGCATAGAGAAAATAGTAGATCTTTATGGTTCCCGTCTTATATTCTTTAAACATGGAGATATTCTGCCATGCAACGTCAAAACGCACGATTGTTCAGGTCACACGCCAGGACTCACAATATTTGAGATAGGAAAAGTATTAATTTGCGCTGATATGATGCATGCACTCGCATTACAAAAAGATCATCCAGAATATTGCTCAATTTATGATATGGATAAAGAGGCTGCTGTTGAGAAGCGCAAATACTTCATTAACTACGCAAAACAAAATTGTTTATATGTTTATGGCAGTCATTTTCCATATCCCGGCTATTATCAGCCATAGATACTTTAAACTATCCATCTATTGCTTATTTTTAATTCAAATTATTTTATTCTTATATTTATAAATCAAACATATAATATTATTGGGATTTCATACTTATGCAATTGAATTATAATGATAATCTTGCCATAGAACATTATCATTGTTATAATTATGTATTATAGTTAATATAATATATCAAATAAAAAAAATGCATCTAATGAGAATAAACATACAAACAAAGCTTTATAAAGTAAAGTAAAGGATAGTTTCACTTAGGAAACCGTTGCAATAAGGAAGAGTCCATTTTCTTGGAATCGATGATTGGCAAATTGAGCATTTAGCAAGAACTTTTCTAGCTCTATCGATGCAGTCCATGCATAAAATATGACTGCATTGTGTCATCATTAAATTTTTATCTTTTGATCCGCATTTTTGGCATTTTTCGTATCCTTTAATGCTAATAAATACTGCACTAAAGAACTGCTTGATTGAGGATGAGAAGTTGGAGCATAAAAACAATAATCCAATAACTTTTGCAATAATATATGACTGAGCAATTTTTGAGAGCTTATTGGGTATTTGATTCTGCGGTACATCTGATACATAGCACAACCAAATCGGAGAGACTAAAATATACCTAAAAATAATTGATATTTGTGTTAATAATCCTAAAGCGCCATTTTCTATGTCGCACGTTCGGAAAAATTGGAACCCAATGGCTATTGATTTCATTGATCCTATTAAAAAGAAAACGCAGAAAGACATTAAAAATGAATTAATTATGGAGCCAACTAAGTTATAAGGCTTTGATATTGAGAAATACAAGATTACACCACATATGTACGAGCATATTATATCGCCAAATCCGAAAATTTTATTTGTGAATTGTGATTTTAGCGCGATAGATCCATTTTCTTGGAGCTCATTGCATGATTTTCGTATTGCTTTCTCTGAGTTAATGAAAACATGATACATACAAAAGAGAACAGTCGCCTCGAGCCAATAAATCGTTAAAATCACGCATAATGCTATAAATGACGCAGTGATTCCTAATCTTTTGTAAAAATCTATCATCTCAGTAAATTTAAAATATGAATCAACACTTTCTTGTGTAGGATTTGAATCCCTCATTATTTAATTTTGACAAAATGACATGTAAAACACTAAATTTGTTTTGTAAAATAATAAATCTGTTATGTAAAATACCTTTGTCACGTAAAGTATTATATCTGTTATGTAAAGCAGAAATTTTGTTTTGAAAAATAACAAATCTGCTATGTAAAATAATTTTGTCACGTAAAAGATTTTTCTGTTGAGTAAAATAAAGTTGCCATGTAAAATATTAAATATTTGCCTTGTAATGTATATATTATACATAGGAGATGACAGGAAATAATCATAATCAGACAGGAAATATTTTTCAAATTCAATCACATTCCCTTCTACAGTTAGAACTTGAAAATGCATTCGATGATATAAATGAACATGATATTCATGATTTTCTCGAAAAATCAAATAACAATTTAGAAGATACACTGAAAATGCTTGAAAACAAACTAACTCTAATTGAGTCTTCTAACAACATTGCTTCTAAGCATAACTATGATAGATTACAAAGTATATCAATCCAACCAATCTCGATACCAAGGAAAAATAAGTTTACTATCGATTTTCACGGTCTAAGAAGACGCGCTGCACGTCAGATTACTCTTAGAATTAAAAAAGATATATCTCCAAATTTCAGCGCAGACTATTCATTTATTTATGGTCGAGGCAAGAACTCAAAAAGTGGTCCAGTTATTAAAAATCTTGGTTTGGATACTTTGAAATCATATAATTTAAACATTGATCCTAATGTCGATGAAGGTCGTGTAGTTATTAAAAATATTGTGAAAGATGATGACTATGGAAATCTTTTCGTAACGAAGGCTACAAAATAAAACACTATGGAAATCTTTTAGTAACAAAACACTGCTTTCTTTAATAAGATTAGCGTTTTATCATTTATCCTTTGTTTAGGGCGTGTTTTAAGTAATATATATAGTACACTCGTTCATTCAAAATTGTTATGTTCTCATCTGTTTCAATATTGTATCAAGGAATTGCGATAAAATAAGTTTAAATTGTTATGTTCATTTCTTTATATATGCATTCATACGTCAAGACTCTAGGAGATGTTAAGGAAAACATATATGCAAACACATTTATATAATTGTTACTTGTTGAGATTTAATAATATCTTTTCGTGATATTATTTTTACAGCATTAATATAACTGCAATAAGATTAGATACATGTAGCATTAATGAATATATCATATTATTATTGATAAAAAATGAATATTTCTCCAATCATATGAAATATTTAATATTATTCTTTATTCTTTTTATATTATACTTATATATCCATACTCTATATTACTAATCAATAATACTATGTTATTATTGATCGAAATAAATATTTTCAATATTGTTTCAATAAATTGCATTGAAATAAAATTAGATTGATATAGTATCAATAAACATGTTTAGTGAGCATCAAGCTCGTAATATTGCTGATTTGTAGGACAATAATAACAACCTAAAGATTCAATATAAACAAGTTCGAGCTCTTCCTCCTCGCCAAGAGGAAGCTGTGACTTAATATCTAGCTTAGAGCGATTGTCTGTGATACTTCCGAAAGCATCATCACTATCATCGGTGTCTTCCTCTTCATCTCTTGATTTAGGTGGAGACTTTGGAGGGGACTGTTGCTTTCTACTGTTGCTTTCGAAGCTAGGGATAACTTTCTTCTGAGAAGTTCTTTGAGATCCGATTCCATTGATAGAAAGAGACTGATCTGTTGATGTTGTTGTAGGAGGTGTACGACGTGTAGATTGTCTTGTGGCTCCAATCTTTGGAGATCTTGTAGGGCGAGATTCTGAAGTCGGTGTAACTCTCTGAGGTATTCTTGACTTAAACTGTTCAACACTATCTTTCATATTTTGGTCTGGAATAATAACATTCATAGAAGCAATGCCTGCTGGCATAGTATATAATTTAGGTAGATCCATTCCGTTACCATCTTGAGAAAGAGGGTTATTTGTTGCATAAATATCGCGAATATAGCAGACTGGTGAGATTTCGAGACTGTCGAGCGTTTGAAAATTCCCTGAAGGCCAATAATTTGCTGCAATCTGCTGTAAATCGAAGCAAAGATTTAGCCATTTGTCCTTTACTAAAGGTAAATTAATTAATGCGCACATTTGTGAAGAAGATGGGCGTTTGCAAGATAATGTTGAGAATGCAAAGTTGAAATGGTTGCCTGCATCATCGCCTAACTGGATCGTTATGGTGCAGTTTTCCGAATTATTCACGCGAACTTGAATTACTAAATATCTGGCAGTTACACCAAATGTTTTTGAATCTGTTGGCATCCGAAAGTTGTTTTTTCGGTCTCCTTCAACCCTGTACACCTTACACTTGAAGTCTTTCTCGTAGACATATTTATAAAACTTGTTTTCTTTGTTGCTAATCTTATAAGTATCCATCTAAAATTTTTTATCATGAAAAAATTATTTCCATATTATTTTATTTCATATTCTCTTCCTTTGTCTGTAGTAGATTTTGTATTTTAAATTTGGGCTTCGAAATACGCTTTTTTAGAGAAAAATTATTGAATAGATCCTGTCTATTGGTTTCACTGTGAATTATAAAAGAACTCAATGAATAAATATCACCATTAATTTCATCTCGGTTTTCCATGAAATATGAAAAAAATATAGAAAATATATATCATGGAGCTGTTGTATTTAAATTTGCATCATGAGAATATTCTATTTACTGCTTCAGTTTTGGTTCTTTCTACAATTGAGTTTTAATCATTTATTCAAAAACGATAATAAGTTCGCAAATGAAGTGTTATCTTGTCGAGTAAATCCAATGTTTTGCAATTAACTTTAAATTCAATGCCCGTAATATGAAGCATTAATGAAAGCTGTATATTCATTTTTCACGATATAATGTGTATACATTTGATAAATCAAATAATAATAACATCTCATTACATTCAACAAAGCTCTTCATCTCAAAATCAAACAATAAAGATCTAATTTTCAATTCGAAATGATAAGATCTTACATTGAATCCCAGCAACATCAATCTTCAACTCAAAGAGCTTTATCACCAACTCAATATACATAACAAAAATCTTTACCTCAAAATCAAACAACTTCTCAAATACAAGCCCAAAATCACAACAAAATCCACCCTATATTGTATGCAACAAATTGATAATTTCTTGATGGTTACTGCAGCATCTATCAAGTTCATATTGAAAGTAAATTACAAAAGCTTTTTTTTTGGAATAATAAAAGTAACAATATTATTTGTCACTTTTTAATAATTTATCATGGATCAAATATCTATATATGTAGGAGCGATGTGTCATTCTTTTAGCAACCTGAAAAACTCTACAGCTGTTTTCTTCAGGACTGGACCATTTAATTCGGAATTTTCTTCAGAGAAATTAATAGATTTTGCAAAGTCTATACATAATCAACTTCTATTCTATCATATATGTACAGAAGAGCATTCGTATTTAATATGCTTTGGCTCTAAGGTATCAAATTTATCCGAATTCGCGTTTAAAATAATATCTTTTTGCACACAACAGAGAATTAGAATTACACCATATTTTTGCAACGAAAAAGCAAATGTAATATTCGATAAATTGAACAATTTTTACAATAAAGAACCACAGACAGAAACTAAAAATATTATTAACGAGAATGATGAAGATGATGAGATACTATTGCCACCACGTGATGATGATGAAGTAGCTATACCTGATAATGATGAAGAAGTTATACCTAATAATGATAAAGAAATAGACAATAAAGAAGAACAAATTGTTGAGCAAGAAGACAAATCTGAAGATCCAGAACTAGAACAGGTTCTACAAGAAGATATTGCTCAAAAATGGAGGCAATTGGCAGAAATACAAGTACCATGGGATGAGCGAATTGAGTATAGTTTTGTTACTAATAACAAATATAGCATTTTCCCAAAAAGACGCGCAATTTTGCCAACTAATTACGGAAGATTTAAACCACAAGAAGCTTTGAGGAATCTGGGCTTGCGTCCTGTTTTAGAACAGAGATATAATGAAATTATTAGAGTTCAATCAATTTTCGATTAATTTTTGATAATATTGTTCATGATATTCAATATTGCATGTTTGTTATTATAATAAAATTCCATAATTATTGTTTGATATCTATACTCTCTATTCTATTTCATCGATTCAATTTATAAATTGAAATATTTCCCCTTTTTAATTAACATCAAACAGAAAAATTATAGAGATTTGAATATATATTTCGCATCTCAAAGGAATTTAGTTAATTCAAAATAGATGAATTTGATAATATCTCTGTGCTAAAACTGGTCGCAGGTACATATCTCTCGCTGCTTTTTGTGGTTTAAATCTTCCGTAATTTGTTATATAGATTAAACTGTTGAAGAGCAAAACAATTTCATGACAAATCAATAGAAAAGACTTAATTTACATGGCAAATCAATAGAAAGAAATAATTTACATTATTTTTCAATAGCAAAAATATGTTTACATGACAAATATTTACTAAAGAGTTTATTTACATGACAAAACAATAGAAAATTAGGATTTACATGACATAAGTTGGTTCCTACGGGGATTTACTTGTCATTTGTACTCCTACAAAAATTTAATCGGTTAAATTGTTTTACATTGTGGATTTCAGCACATTATATATACTAAATGGGGCCTGTTTGTTATCAGTTGCGAACGATTGTTTTTGTTGAATGGAGAATCCAATGGCTAATTAGCATTCAATTTTGAAATCTCACTAAAAACAATGTTCATCTGTCCCTATTTATCATATGTAAAATTTTTGTCAGAAAGAATTGAGGGTAAGATGGCTTTAAATCTCAGAAAACATTCATGGGTTTTTTGCTTGATAAACACGTTTTAGTCAGTGAACTAGGTTTTAGTTGAGCAAAAAAGTGAGGTGAAATCAGACCAAAACTCAACAATGACTGTGCAAATTGCCGACGAGGTTGATGATAAAGTGATGGTTAAGGACGGCCTTGTTATCAACAAAGAAGAGAAGGAGTACCATGAATACATGAACTCCCTCTACCAGAAGATTGGTGATACAAAGAAGCAAATTACAACACCAACAGAGAGATCACTTTCTGTTGCTCACCCATGGCATGGTGTCTCTATCGGCCCATCATATCCAGATGTTGTTTCTGCAGTCATTGAAATTCCAGCTTTGAGCAGAGTAAAGACAGAGCTTGATAAGCCATCTGGTCTTCTCAAGGTCGACAGAATTCTCCACTCCTCTGTTATCTATCCAGCTAACTATGGTTTCATCCCAGAAACATTAGCTGAAGATAACGACCCTCTCGATATTCTCGTTCTCTGCCAGCTCAGCGTTCCACCGCTTTCACTCATGAAGGTTAGACCAATCGGTATCATGCCAATGGTTGACGGTGGCGATCCAGATGACAAGATCATTGCTGTTGCTATCAATGATCCAGAATACAACATCTATTATGATGTCAGCGAGCTCCCACCATTCAAACTTCTTATGATCAACCAGTTCTTCAACGATTATAAGACTCTTGAGCGCAAGGAAGTTAGAACATTCAAGCCAATGGGTGCTGGCCATGCTAAGAGAATTATCAAGCAATGCTATGACCTCTATCACTCCCACTTCAAGGTTGAACCAAAATAAATTCGGATATTCTGTAATATCTTGTCTCTCACAAGTAAATTCTATTAAATATGAATTTTGAATAAAATCCGACTAAGTTATAATGTCTACTATGAACTTATAATTTTATTTTATATTTTATCTGAGCCGAAATAACTATTTATCTTTAAATGACATATTTTTAGCCCATTTTAATTGGCCACAATTGTTTAACATGATATAACAGCGAACAAAAAATTTCAATCAAATATTTATCAATCGATAACATATATATTTTAGTATTAATTTTGCTATTATTTAAATAATATATCTGATATATTATAAGCATATGTATTAATAATTGAAATATTTTTTCCAAAATAACAAATTTCTCAATTTTAGACTATTTCTTATAATAAAATATGCATATTTCTAATATTTCAATAAGGATAGCACAATAGTAAGCGATTTTAAAATGAAATTTTTTTTTCAAAAATTAAATGCATAATATAATCTTTTAAGTTATGATTATTGTGAACTAACATTTTTGTATTTGATATATCATATCAACAAAGCATATAATAAAATATATTTTTGATAAAAAATCAAATTAAATCAAAAAGTAAAATAGTTTATGATATAGGTCTAATTCAAGCAGTTCATTGGAAATATGTAAGAAAAAGTGTAGGTTGTCGATTAAAAAGAAAATCGTCGTAAAGCTAAAAAAATTTCTCGTTATTTTTTGTTGAATGAAAGTGGGCGTAAATCCTCAGAATTTGAAGCCACCTTTTGAGAGGATTCACCACTTTGTCGCGACCCCAGCACTACCCAATACCAACAAATCACCAAAATCGCAGAAACAATTCAATAAAGAAAAATTAGATCCGCTTCCGCCTGTTGATAAGCATGAAAGGATAGAAACAGTGTCAAATATATCCACTGAGTCTATTGAAAAAGATCTTCCTATTGTTGGTTTCGAATATGAATTTGAAAATTTTATGATCGAAGTGTTTGAAACGAGTTTAACAGCAGCATTGGAAAATACATTCAAAAAGAGATACTCCGCACTCGATTGTTTGTTATGGGAAAAGTCTGAATCTCTTTCAGCGATTTATTCTCAATCACACGCGATTTTTGTGCCAGATTTCAAGTGTCTTGCAGGTGAGTGTCTTACATCTACACCAATTTTATCAACAAAAGAGCCTACAAAGCATGAAGCATATAATTCAGATCACGAATCTCGTCTAGTTTTAGAAAACACACCGGTACTTTTATTCTGCCTCAACAATTATCAGGGAGAATCGTGTTATGTTGTTCAAATAATTGGAACTCCAGATTCGAATGAATTTACAAAAGAAGATATAACGTTTGTGAAGTTTTTTCAGCGAAAATTCGCCATATTTAGTCGCTACTTGATAGACCAGCCGCTACAAGAACCGATTTTGCTTGATATGATGAAAGTTGATAAAACAGATAATGTGATAGCGAAGCTTAAAGACGTTCTTCATTCCTACCTCAATATAAACACACTAGAAATATGGTCATTAAACAAACAAAAAAAGCATCTCACGAAATACACAATAAATCAAACAGAAGAAATCGATTATGACAAACTTGGAGTTATAGGGAACATGATAAAGTCGGAAAAATACGTAAACACTGAGAGTGTCGATGATCCATTAGATATTCACAATATTGGTGTCCCAACAATGGTTATTCCGATTGCAGACTATAGGACACAGATCACTTTAGGCATAGTTATTCGCGGCGAGAAGGATGGAATCCCATTTGGACCTGAATCCGAAAGAATGATGAAACAATTAGCTCCAGTTATTGCTTTATCGATGAGCAACGCATTGCATTATACAGGAGTTTTGAGCGACTTCAAGAAATCAACTGAGGAACGTGAAGGTCTTTCAGCTTTGTTGGAAGTCGCTGAAATTCTCTCCAGGCAGTTGGATATTGGCAGGCTTTGCGAGATCATTATGGAGAAGGGCCGTTATTTGACAAAGAGTGACCGCTGTTCTTTGTTCCTTGTTACTCAGGGAGGCAAATCTCTCACAACACAATTCCACAGGGGTTTAAAGGATGGTATTGAGATACCAATCAACAAAGGTATTGTCGGTAAAACAGTTACTGAAGCCAAACCTCTCAATATCCTTGACGCTTATGCAGATCCAGATTTCAACGCCGCAACTGATATTGCAACAGGCTACAGAACCAAGACAATCTTGTCTGTCCCCATCTTTAACAACCGTGGCACAATCATAGGTGTCACAGAAATGATTAACAAGAAAGATGGCCAAGCATTCAACCTTTGGGACACGAATCTCATCCAAATCTTCAACGTTTTCTGCGGTATCAGTCTTGAAAACGCCCGTCTTTACAATGAAAGTATTGATATGTCCAAGAAACTCAGATCATTCTTCGGAATTTCATTCTCGCTCAACAAAACGGAAGATATCAAGAGGATTCTGTCAGATATCATCAAAAACGCAAGGAGAGGCCTCCAAGCGAAGCGCGCATCAATGTTTATCATAGACGACAACAATCATCAAATCTTGAGAGCGATTATAGTAGACGGCGCCAAGATTCCACCCACGTACAACGTCAGCGAAGGCATCATTGGCGCGTGCGTGCGAACTAAGAAGGCCATTGTCACGAATGATCCTAAAAGCGACACAAGATGGAACCCTAAAGTCGACGAAATCACAGGATTCCAGACAACGAACATTCTGGCCGTCCCGCTCATATCTACAGAAGGAGAGGTCCTCGGTGTCATCGAGATGATCAACAAAATCAACGGAAACTTCTCAGACGACGACATCAAACTTCTCCAAGCTTTCTCGAGTTTCGCTGCAATCACCGTCGAAAACAGCCGCAACAAGCAACTCGCTCCTATGTCAGTCAGGTCGGCCCGCCCGATGATATTCAACGACAAGAACGTCGACAAGATGCTGCTGGCGCCTGAGCAGCTCGAGCAAATGACTGGCATGCAGTTCTGCGCGTTCGACTTCGGCGACGAAGAACTCGTGAGAATGGTTTTCACGAACTTCATCGCTTTCGGAGTAGCTGAGCAACTTCGCACGAACAAGGAGACTCTTTTGCACTTCATATTGCAGGTTAGATTGCTTTACAATGATCTGCCGTATCATAACTGGAGGCACGCCTGCGATGTTGTGCAGTTCGCAAGTTTTATGCTGCAAACTATAGATTATAGAGAAGTTTTCGAGCCGATGGAAATCTGCTCGCTTTTGATTGCCGCCCTTTGCCATGATGCTGGCCACGACGGCTTCACTAACATATTCAACAGGCAGGTGATGACGCCAATTGGCCAGATCTTCAACGGAAATAATTGCGAAGAGTTGTTCAGCTTGTCGCAAATTGCGAGAATTATCAACTCGCCTGAGTGCAACATATTCGGAAACATGAGCCACCAGAACATCTGCAAGTTCTGGGCGATGATGATTAAGATGATCGTGGACACTGATATTGACAACACGAAGGCTATCGTGGAAGAACAAATGAACAACGTGGACTTAAAGAACGCTAACACAAGGTTAAAGATATTGTCGCTCTTCCTGATTATATCGAACTTCTCCAATGTCGCGAGGCCGTTTGATGTTGCTGTCAGATGGCTCGATGCGCTGACATCGGAGTTCTACAAGCAAGGTGACATAGAGAAGAGCTTGGGAATGAAATACACTGATGAGGCGAACAACAGGTCATTCCCTGATAAGCCGAAGTACCAGCAGACGTTCATCAACAACTATGCACTCCCGGCAGCAACCCAAGCGAGTGCTCTGTTCGCAAAATTAGATATTGTTTGTAAATCGATCAACGCCACCTTAGATGAGTGGCGTAAGACGAATCAATAAAAACTGTCTTTTATTTGTTTTCTTACTTAACTGAAGCTAATTTTTTCAATCTCAATATCAACATTAATGGCTGTATTATCGTAATGAAATATATAAAAATGTCGAAGCACATATAAATACATGCCATGATAGTTGTATAAATAAATATATTTAATGTTGTGGTGACAAAAAATATATGTAAACTTGGTGGAGAAATTTATGGAAAATTGTAGGTGAAGAATAAAAAAATGAAGTGAAATTAGGTAAAGCAGATCAGAAGTTTATTAATTTAGAGACCAAGGACCTTCCAGGCTGTTTCCTTCTCGCCAACGAGCTCCTGCTCTGTGGCGACCATCTTGGACTTGACCCACTCGTTGCGCTCGAGGTTCTCAACAACCTTGACCTCGCCGTCCTTGCATGTGCATGGGAAGGAGTAGATGATGCCCTGCTTGACGCCGTATGGCTCGTTGTCTGGGACTGGGATAGCCATGGAGACGAACTCGCCCTCCTTTGTGCCGTAGAGCCAGTCCTTAACGCATGTGAGAGCAGCGTTAGCAGCAGAGGCAGCAGAGGAAGCACCACGCATCTTGATGACGGCGCCACCACGTGTAGCGATCATCTGAGCGAACTCCTTCTCAAGGTATTCCTTGTCGAGCTTGTCAGCAACCTTGACTGTGCCCTCTGGGAGATCGACTGTAGCGTGGGAGCAATCTGGAACCTGGGTGTTAGAGTGGTTACCCCAAACGATGACGTTGTGGACCTTCTCTGGTGTAACACCGAACTTGGCAGCGAGAGCGCCGACCATTCTGTTGTGGTCAAGACGTGTCATAGCGCACCAGTTCTTCTTTGTAAGATTTGGAGCGGAGGCCTGAGCGATGAGGCAGTTTGTGTTGGCTGGGTTGCCGACAACGAGGACCTTGACGTCCTTCTTAGCGAAGTCGGAGAGAGCCTTGCCCTGAACTGTGAAGATGCCACCGTTCTTGGCGAGGAGGTCGGAGCGGTCCATGCCATCCTTACGTGGGAATGAGCCGACGAGGAAGGCGACATCAACATCCTTGAATGCCTCTTCGATCTTGTCTGTCCAGACGATGCCGGCAACGTTCGGGAAGGCGCAGTCCTGGAGTTCCATGACGCAGCCCTCAAGAGCCTTCATGCCGAATGGGATTTCGAGAAGGTGGAGGAAAACCTTGCGGTCGCCGCAAAGGTCGCCCTTAGCGATTCTGAATGTGAGAGCATAACCGATTTGGCCAGCAGCACCTGTGATGAGGATGTGGATTGGTTCCATTCCTAAAAGTGAACTCATGTTCATCGTCTCAAAAATTTGATGAATGAGTGGCCGGTTTGGTATTCAATTCTTTGTGAAGTCAGTGGCCGATTTCTTCGCCTGTATTCAGCCAACGAAATCTATATACTATCAAATATGAAGTGGAAAAAATTTTCTATAAGTTTTCTCAAAAATTTGTGTCAATGAAATATGACAACAATATACTATACACCTAATGCATTTTAAAAAATATTTTTCGAATTTTCCAATTTTGTGCCATTCTGGAGAAAATATGTCTGAAGTTGTCAGATATTTATGTTTTACAAAGTTTTGGAGTTTTACAAAATAACGATCGATGTCAAATTTCGTACTTTTGTGAAAAATTAAGTATTTTGTAATATACCATAAATGAAGCATAATTCTAGAAATTTTCCAAAATTAACGCAGGTAAAATCATATAAATTTTGTAGATTTTGCATGTCGTTTTTCTTTTCTTATCTATTTCCCTTTATTTTTTTGATTTTTCATTTCTTTAAATATATCTTATTTTATATTTCCTATTTATTTTCAAAGTATTGGCCGGTGAATGTAAGAGTTCACTTGATTAATTCATTATTTATCGAAATTATTCCAAACCTTTAAGTTGGTATTCTCTGATGCATCCAGTTATGTTCTATGGCAAGAATTATTCTGAAAAAATTGCCAAATGTATATCTTCGTTCTAATGGCTGAAAGAACATGAAATTTTCACGATAATACGCTACTATGAAGACCATTTATATAAGTTAACGGACCAAGTCAATCATTACACATCATTTTTTAACACCGCTAGCAATCCCATCGGTTTTGTTATATGACAAGGCATATTGTTGTTCTAAGCTATGGACTTATTATGAACTACACTTATCATTCTATGCGTGGAATGGTACATTAGTCAATCTTTAATATCATCGATTCATATCTTTAATGAGTTCAGTCAATCAGGACATTGATTTCAATTAGCATATAATAGTGTTGCATCAGAATTATTATAAGAATGCCATTTCGCATGATTTTGAATTCGATCAAAATATTGATTGTCACAACGTAACGCGTAGTATCATTAACGGGACGAGAAATTTTAATTCCATGATTTCCAAAGATTTATGTTTAGTTGAATCGCTCCATTCAATATTGCCATTCTGATTTCAAAGAATTGCATAAATCACTTGTACGAACTACACAGAGCAAGCACATGGTATTACAATAGATATAATAAAATTACGAGATTACCAAATATTCTTACGACCACTTAAAATATTTGTAGTTAACAGCATTTCTAGTGTATCCTTGTTCATATTGTCACCTAACTAATTCGATATAATAGCCTACAAATCACAAACAATGATAAATCTTATTTCCATAATTTTAATATGAATTTTGATCAATTTTTATCATTAGACTAGAATTAACACATCAATATTTACCAGAAATCTTACGTTTATTGGTACTTTTCCCGTGATTCCGCTTTGAGTTTTATTGATATTCTATGATATACGAAATATCATAGTGCTGCCTTCGGAATTGCCGCAGCATCTCTCTATTTACCCTTCTCTTGTGCTCTACAAAATTTTATATATTTTGTGAACGTCTTGTGCACAAAGATACACCTGGAATGCTAATAACAGGTATTTATGAGTCCACAAGATGTCCACAAATTAGTCCAGGACGAAATCGACAAAAAGTTTAATTCTTCGATTTCAACCTGGAGCAGGAAAAAACTATCACACACTAAAAAATTATAGATCTATCACATATTAATTAGTTAAATAAAAGTCTTTACTTTTGGTGTTGATTCTTCCATTGTGGTAATTCCCTTTCACATTTGTTGGAGTATTCTATCTTTTCCCTCAAGTTTTCATCTGATATATAGTCAGGGAATAGTTGTGTAAATCCGTGCCCCATTCTAGAGCACTGACTTTCAAGTTCGTATGTTGGAGGAAGATCATCAATTGATTTCACATACCTAGATGCTAGTTTATAGCCTTCTATGTACTGTGACGCCTTCGATTGCTTAGACATCTTGATAAATGATTTCAATGTGTCTATGAATTATTTCAGAACCCTGAAATTGATTGCTGGAAAAATTTTTTTTTGGTTCAATTCATCTTCAAAATTTTGGTAAAATTCAATTTTCGGCGAGAAACGTTATGTTCTACAACAGTAGTAGCAAATTTTAATTGCAAAGCATTTGATGTGCTAATTATAGACCTTTTCGTCGTCCCACAAAAGTGACGCTATACCCAATTATTTACCCCTTTTTTACCCTTATTGCAGGACTACTTACCCCTTTTCACCACTAAATAAGCTTTTCTGGATCACTTTTGTTTCTTATAGTCAGCGAAGATTTTAATAATAAGCCATCAAAAAAATTATTTATTAAGAATCATATAATCTATAGGCAAAACGGTATAACGAATAATTATATGATTTCTTTGCTGATGAGTTCCTTGAGTGAATTATATTTTTAATGCATAAAATAGTTGTTTCTTATATCAAATCATGATCAAATAAGATAATTTTAAAATACATAAAAAGTACAAACAATTTATAACAAAAAATAACAACAAGAGTTAGTGCTGTTTCATCTTCTTCGGTTCAAACACGTCATTTGGATAATTCTTCTTAGCGATCTTTTTAATTTCGCCCCATTGATCAAATGGGAGCAGATTTGGCCTCTTCGGTGCTACGGGAGGAATTAGAGCGAGAACAGCTTCAGCGCGCGTTTTTACTCCATTATGCCAATGATTTTTGGCAGCATCTTGAAGAAGGAAAGTTAGAATTGAGTGATCGAATCCTTCAGTCCTGTTTATTGTTGTTTCAACAAATTTCATTCCTTCCATTGCAATTTGCCAATGAATTGAAGATGCTCTCCAAGAAAGGTTCTGCCAGACTATCTGCTCAGGCTGCGGGCCCTCTGCACATAGTGCTGTGGCTTCCTGCATGAATAAGACTGCTTTTTGAGGATCAAGCCTTGGCCAGTGATTCACAATGAAACGTCGAATATCGTGCGCAAAAAACTCGTTCGTTTTAGCCAGTGCAGTAAGGGCTTTGAGAAAGGGCTGGAAATATGACTGATAATGCGGTCCATAATGTAATATTCTGAATGTGCACCAAAGTTCGTTAAAAATGGTAAGCCCATCATTTAGACGCTGCTCCGATATCATTGAGTTGAGTCCGAGAACGTTTTTCTCATCATCGAAACTTGATGTAACGAAAAAATCGTCAAACAAAGGTGGAGGGGGCTTGTATTCAATAAGAAAGTGATAAGCAAGATCTAGCAAATCTTTGGTACCATGTGGTGGCGGCGGCGTAAGCGTTAATGCAATTAAATGAATAATATATGGAATTTGAGGACCTTTGATTAGCATCAAACAATCTTTAGCACCAGATCTGTCATTGTTAGATGCTGAAGTAAGTCTTCTTGCCAATGCTTTTAGAAGTTGGTTCGGATAATTTGTAAGTGGAATTATTGGAAAAAGTTTATATGCTATCGTAATATCTTCGTATGATTCGCGCGGATTGAAGTATATTTGCTTGTAAGATCTCTGAATTACGGAAAAAGGAGGAGCAGTCGACAAAACTGAGACAAGCAAGTTTATCATTTTAGTAACTATATCTTGTTTGGGTTCCCAGCCTTTATTTGGTATGAACAGTGTAATCGATTTCATTAAAATCGCTCTATTTTTGTGATCTTCCGCATCTATTCCCATAATTCTATCTAATAACGCTACTAATCTTTGTTCGTCTGACATTTCTTTGCCGTCGCTCGTCGTAGCCTTCGGAAGTTTTGGCAGATTGGCATCTTTTTCATCGAGATGCGATGGACTTCCAGGCGGAGAGCTGAACTTTCCGATGTTTTTCCCCTGAGACTGGCTTTTACTTATCGGAAGCTTCGGCAAATTGGCCATATGAGAGTTCGGGGATGAAGCCCTCATATTTTTCGAGCCATTTTGCATTTTTGGAAGATTTTGAAAAGTGACAATTTGCGATTTTTAACTTTTATATTTTGAAAAGTGACAAAATACCGAGCATCTTTAAAAGTGACAATAACGAATAAATTTCCCCTTCAATTATCATCCACCCCCTCACAAAAACATACATCACATCAATATAAATATAACACAAATGCCATTCCACAGCAAGAATGTATAGCTTTAATATTCATATGGCTGAGGCTCTAGCACGCCCTTTTGAAATTTAGTTTTAAATAGAAAAAAACATTACCTCAATTCCTATTTGTGTTAATTATTTATATAAATTATGCATAACACAATCTTTTGGACTATATAATACCTACACCGTCTTAAGCTAGGTTTAAATTTAATCAAAACACATTTTATGCAACTATATTATATTAATTGTAATTGCAAAGATCCATATAATCATTGTGCTTATGTATAATGATGTATTTTTGTTTTATTTGAATATGATAATGAATTTTGATCAAAATATTTTAGTTATAAGGGAATATAGATGAACAAATAATAAAATCATGTTTTCAACCATTAATATTAACATTTTCCATATATAAATTTTGCTGTATATTATCTTTTTAATGAAATATTTCAGATAATTTCAAAATATAATTATATTTAAAGTTATATTGTTACAATAGCTAGTATTGATTGAATGTGTTATAGTCTGGTATAGATATTAGTTTGTTTCTATATTATGATGAATGATGAAGGTCGATCAAAAGTGACAATAAAAGTGCCAAATAATAATGAGCGATTATGAAAACACTGAGCTCGCTATGGTAACAATACAATCAATATCGAAATTCCCTCAATACGCAACATTTTTCAGGCACCCAGGCTATATTTGTGCCGTGTCTGATAAAATTTCCACGCCAAAAGTATTCACTAATTTTTATGATGTTCTTAAAGCAAACCACGAATCATGTATCTCATTTTTATATAGCGGCACGCAATCATTAGTTTGCAAAAATAAAAATAAAATAGGCGACATTGAATTTAATACATCAGGCAATTTCAAATTCGGTAAAAAGAACCAGACAATCAAGCAATATATGATATCAAATAAAAACTGCACGGAAGATGGCCTAGAAAATTATACTTTGAAAATCACTTACTCATGCGACCGAACCGTGGACTGGGGCTTCGACAATCTATACAGAGCATCAAGATGCCAGTACAACTTAAAAATGGTCTTAAGACGAATGTGTAAATACAACTTTTTGAAAAATGACGATTTTAGAAAGATATATTGCATGAAAGAGCATGATGTTCCTATAGATTTCCAAAGATCTATCTTCCCTAATGAAGATTTGTAGATTTTATAATCAATTTCATGTTTTGTCACTGATCTATTGTTTACACATGCAGTACTTCATATATAATTATATTAATTTGTTTGTACATTTATTATTAAATTTCAATAAAATTATTTCTTACTGAAGCATTATATTTTTCAAGTATTTTTACAACAAATAGGCCTTAAATATAGTGAAAAATAATGTTATTACGACAGAGATAAGTTTTAAAAAAATTTATTATACCATAACATAATTAGTTAGTTTCCGCGTTCAAGGGCAGCGAGCTGAGTTGCGTATCTCTCTGCAATCTTTCTTCTGCACTGCTTCATTGATGGTGTCAACAAACCATTGGCAGGAGAGAACTCTTCTGTAGAAATGTAAACTGCTCTGATCATTTCGAATCCGTTGAGGTTGTTCTGCTTTCCGATTGCGTTGAATTGTTCGATGAGATAAGCTTCATCAGCAGCGAAGCCTTTTTCGAGGACTACAACGGCTGTAAGGAATCTGGCGGACATTCCAGCATGGATGTAGACTTGCATGACACCCTTGACTTGTGCGTAAATGTTATTTAATTTCTGGATTGAAATGTATTCGCCTTGAGAGAGTTTGATGATCTCCTTCCTGCGGCCGATCATCTGAAGTTGGCCTGTTGGTGTCTTCCTGAAGATGTCACCAGTCTTGAACCAGTCATTTTCGAAATTAAGTGCTTCTTCCTCCTTATTCTTGTAGTAGCCCTTGATGACACCAGCACCTCTGACGAAGAGCTCACCTTCATCGTTCTTGGCATAGAATCCCATATCTTCGACGTCGACGAGTTTGACTTCGCCGCATGGATATGGGATACCGCAGTTTCCATCGAGGCAATCTGTGTCACCATTGCCAAGGATTGGTCCAGATGTCTCACTGAGGCCGTAACCGATGACAAAGTCGCAGTTGAATGCGAGTCTCATGAAGTGCTGCAATTCTGGTGCCATGTATGAGCCAGCACAGACGATAAGGCGGCAGCATCCACCCATTGCAGCTCTAACTGGGTTGAAAATGAGATCAAAGCCTGGGAATTTCTTAATTCTGAAATTCCTGAGTAAGAGAGACTTGACAGCGATGGCTGAGCTGAACAATGTCTGGAGAGCGAATGATTTCTTCTTCAATTGGGCTTGGACGCCATCATGGATTCTTTCGAAAACGCGTGGAACACCAGAAACGATTGTTGGCCTGATGATCTTGAACTCCTCTGTAATCCTCTTCAAGTCGCCGGAGAAAATAGCAATTGGTGTATATGATTTCTGGGCGATAACGTGAAGAATTGATTCGAAAACGTGAGCGAGCGGCAAATAAGAGAGGTATCTGTCGTTCTTCGTGAAGGTTGACACGTAGATGATTGTGGCATTCGATGTAGCAATCATGTTTGAGTGTGAAATGACGACACCCTTGGAATTTCCTGATGTTCCGGATGTGAACATGATGAAGGCTGGATCTTCCGGCTTTGGTGGTCTGTGGGCCAAGATATTCTGGCAGTTCAACAATGTATTGAACTTATGGAATCTGATTCTGTGATTACGATACTTTTCGTAATCAAATGGCTCGTCTTCAGACTCAATGACGATCAAATCTGTGAGGCAGCACTTTTCATCAACGGCATCCAACAACATCTGAACTTTTGTTGAGAAAATAAAAATGTGTGTTAGATGAGCGAAGTTGATGATGAAGAGCATGTTCTCGATACCGAAAGTATCATAGATCGGAACAGGAACATAGCCATAAGCGTAGCAAGCATGCTGAGCCAAAACCCATTCAAGCCTGTTGTGGCTCAAAATACCGACGTTTTGGCCTAACTGTGGGAAGTTAGTTCTCATTGCAGAACCAAGAGAGTCTCTCATCTTGCTGAATTCAACTCTGTCAATCCATTTGAACTCATTTTGGTACTTTCCGTTGGAAAATACACGTGTGCCAATGAATGGGAGGTGTGGTTCATTGTTTCTGGTGAATTCAATGAGGTCGTACAGTGTTCTAACATTTGGAGCATCTGCATAAGTTGAGCAATAAGTCTTGCATCCATATTTCTTGCAGACATTGTTATACATGACACGAGTTTCGTTTTCGCGTGGTTGAGCATCGTCGTAGGAAACACTATAATCGTGGCCCATTATTTTTTTAGTTAAATTATTAAATCCTTTCAATTAAATTTTTTGGATTATTTCTAAACTTGCTATTTCCATGAGTACATTACAAGTACAACAGACATCATTTTTTTATTGTGAAATCAAATTTTGAGAGCGAAAAAATGAATTGAAAATACATGATCACAAAATATCATTATTTATCATTAGTAGAGTAAAAATAACAACTAATTATTTTTTAAACCGTTTGTTGATTACGTAATATCGCGAAATCAGTGACTTCACTTCAAGAAAAAGATGACACGGTTTTACGTGTTCATTTGTAGGAATCACTTGACTTTTGTTTATTTCTTGCTTATAGTTTATTTTATACTATTATATTTTTGTCTAATTTCGTATTTTTATCGTATACAAAAATCAGAAAACTATTTTTTCAAATCTAATGTTTTACGGGCGTGACAGCATACTTAAATTCTCGAAAAACTAGCATTATTTCTCTTATAGATATTCTCTAAATTATTTATAATTTTGAATAGAAAATAATCGTATATATAGAAATTAACAAATTTTGCGATTATTTTACGGGCGTGAAAGAATCTTAAAAATTTTGTATAAATTCTAATTATCTGATATATTATAAATTTAATTTCTGAAAACTTGAATTTTGAATCCAAATTAATCGTATCTCACATCAATTAAGTTTAGATCATGGCCTAACCTTAATAGCTGATAATAAAGATCATTAGCGGTATTATTATGGTGGAATCCAATTAAAATCCATTTTATTTAGAGTTCATTTGATTATTATTCAATGTGTAATCACACACTATGATCTTAAAATGGCAAAATTACAGAACACATCTTCCATACCATCGTGTAATGGTTCATCCTGATTGATAATTGTCCGCGAATGATCTCATTATTTAAATTGGAGAAATAAATACATTTGAACTCAGCATCATTTAGTATATACTCATTTAATTCAATGCATATATTCTTATTATGCTAATGCCAACCTTTATTTATTTAATATTGTAATTGATTATTTTTTGACCTATTTTATTCCTCTTTTTATTTATGTGTAATATACTAATAAGGACTAATTTTGAGTTTTATGTCTTACATCCACAGCCAAAGTCCACATAATATTATTTCCTTGTGTACATACTGAAGGTTGAAATACCTAATATCATTTGTATTATAATATTATGTGACGTTGAGTGATTTGTGAGTGCAAGATGACCTAATTTCATATTATTGGTTTTATTGAAAATATCAAATCTCGTTTTATAGAACAAAGATGCATAAATTATTTTAGACATAGAAGAGTAAATATCAAATCTAGATATAAAACAAAAAATAAAACTAATATTTCTAAAAAAATATTAGATCAATTTCATAATGATTATTTCGGCTACCAATGCAATTAGTAGTGTATAAAGGATAAATTTGTACTTATAATAAGGACGAATCATATCAAGAATAGTATCCATTAATGATATGTCCGAATTTGGAGTTTCATCGACAGTAGACGAACTTTCTTTGCTTTCTTGAGTATTTTCTGCTTGTTTAGAACTATCAGCTTTCTTCTTTTTCAAATTCGGTGGTTTAGCGTTAGGATTTGAGGGTGGCTGAATTTCTCGTTCGAAAATATATTGTGTTGTATTGTAAAGAACGTTAGCAGTGTTTGCGTTGATAAAATTAATTGTAAATTCTTCTCCGAAAAGCATTCCAACAATAGCATATTGCCCTTCTATTTTCTCATATTCCATTTCGATAGTTAAATTTATGTTAATTTTCGTAAATTCTAATTTCATTTTATTTTCTGCGATATTTAATTTGAATAAGTCAACAAACGCTGTAAAATCTGCTTCAATATCGTCATCATCTTCCATATCATTTCTATACATCGAACCAACTAAATCATTTTGAATGCTATGAATTTCAACACCATAGATTTGATTTTCAACGTCATCATTTCGAATACCATTGGATGGGATACGAACAATGTTCCACTCCCCAATCAGCTGTTTATATAAATTTGATCGTGAAAAGATCAAATAATAAAAAAACATTATGAAATATGACACCAATAATAACATATATTAGATATATGCCTAATAAACTAGTCATAGTTTGGAAATAAACTTTCTATTTTCTTATTTTGATTTAAATTTAAATATTTTTAACATTTATCATCTGTAAATTGTGTTATTATAATATGGATCTCGTAGAATGAATGGTTTCACAAGGATTGCAGATCATAAAAAGAATATAAATTGAGAATTCTTTACAGATAATAATAAGTTGAAACATTTCTTTATTTCTTTTTGCCCTTTCCCTTTCCTTTTCCTTTCTTCTTGGAGAATTTTGGCGCAGTTTTGAGGAACTTTCTAATTTCCATCTGAAGCTTAACAGACGCAGCAATCATATCCTGGCTGAGTTTATTAGCCTTGAGCTGGTTCGCGCTCTGAACATGCTCATCATTGACCATTGGAGCACGAATCTTTTCAATTTGGGCAGCTTCTGTCTGCAAATCATGTAATTCTTTCTCAATCTTTTCAGCAGCTTCTGAAGCTTCCTCATTTTGCTTAACAAGAGAAGTCATTTCTTGATCATATTTCTTGATCAAAGCTTGAACGGCTTCTTCATCTTTTCTGAGTGCACGGCGTTGTTTACCTTCTTCTTCTGAATTCTTTTTCTGTGTTTTTGAAACATCTTCGCGAGTATTATTTAATTGTGTTTTAAGTGATTCTTCTTGTGTTTGGACTTCTTCTTGAACTATATCATCTTGCATAAGTGAGCTTTCTGTTGCCTTTGCTTGCGTTAATTGTTGTTTAATTAATTCGTACTGTTCATCTCTATCATGGACTTGCTGTTCTTTATCATGTGTAGCTTTAGCATCTCTAGCATTAAGTTGTTCGATCAATTCACGATTTGCTTTCTTACGACCAGAAATATCTTGAATTAAACGTTTTTGCTTTTCATCGCTTTCGACAGGTGTTGAAAATGTGAGTAATTCCATGCTGTTAAGATCCTTCATCATTGCAGTAAGCTTAGCTGTGCTTCCTCCATAGCTGGAAGTCTGCGCAAGTAAAGGAGCAAAATAATCAGCGTGGTTTCTCATAGCACGAATCAAATCTCGAGATGTTTCTCTGTAAAGATTACCTTCTTCTTCGAAATCTTGCTGGCTACCTGGTTTTGGCTTGCCTTCGTTCGTCATTGCGGACATTAAAGCTCTTTGATGGTTTAAAAAGTCATTGTGCGCGATTTCAACGTCTTCAGGAACGTTATCTCTGCCTTCCAAGAAATCATTCAATGTTGGCAAGATAACGGCGTATTCCATCCTACTTGCAGTGTCCTGGAGAACAGCGAGAATTCTCCTGGCTTCAACAGATGAAACACGGTTGTTGATCGACTGACCGCCGGTCGTGTTTGAGTTCTTGGGCAAGCTGGGCGGCGCTGTTGACATTTTCTTGTACTTTTTTTTCGTAACGAATTTTTTTCCAATCTCATCTTTTCCCATTTTTATCATTTATCTATATTCTATATCATGTATGATTAATATTTTATTAATATTTTAATAAGAAATTTTGTTTCTTTCATATAGAAACGAATCAATATTTTTAATATAGAATCAAATGCATATATAGCACATATTTTACTAATAATTTTTAAGAAATTTCATTCTTCTTTTAATTCACCTTTTCTTTATTTTATCATTTATTTATAATAATAATCATATATATTGATTATGTGAATAATAATTTTAATGAAATTTAGTTTCTTTCATAAAGAAATGAATCGATATTTTAAATATTGAATCAACATTATATACAAATAAATATTTTCCTTATAATTTTGGATACCACATTTTAAGAAATTCTGACAATGTAAAGTGTCAAAAACGCTACAGGGTAATTTGGCAAGTAAATCGATTAAAAAGCCACGAATTCGAAGTCTTCATCAACACTGGGCTACCTTAAGGGTGTCAGTTGCTAAATGTTGCAAAAAATGACACGTCTCTTGAAGCATACCAAAAACAACGAATTCCCGTTTATGAAATCTGTAATTGTAAACCAACATTCTTCATTTTTGACAATCTGACATTTACCACTTTACAATACCAGATTTTCTATATTGAATACTTTACAATTTTTTTTGAAATTTCGTTATTTGTTGTCACTTTTTATAATGCTTGGGAGTCAGCAAACTTTTGAAAGCGTTTTAGATGACTTTTATGAGATGAAGATTGCTGATGACCAGCAGGAAGCTATACTAGATGATGATTATTCGAAATTTATCGATCAGATTCAAAAGGGTTTAAAATTTAATGTCCTTAACATCGAAAAAATGCATATTGGTGTACATGCACTCAGTGGTGTTCAGCGTCTGATGCGTTTTTTGCCGAATATTACAACTTTGAATCTTTACGATAATTTAATTCGCGATAGTGGCTTAACTCCCGTCTTAAATATACTCAAACTCAATACAAAAATTCGGTATTTAAATATTGGATGTAATGATTTAGGTAACGGATGCTCACTTGCGTTATCTGACATAATTCGTACGTCAACGATATCAAGCTTACAGCTAGGCCGACGTGAACTGGTCTGGCAAGCAAATAAAATCGGTGCAGATGGCTTGTTCACAATTATTTCAACAATTATTGAAACAGATCAAATCAAATCTCTTGGTTTAGCAGGTATTGTTGAACCAAAATCGAAAAAGGGACACAATAAGGTTACAACTTCACAGTTAATTGCAGATTTAATTGAAAAATGCACAAATTTATCTACACTCGATATTTCATATTGCTATTTGAACGACGAAGACCAGAAAATATTAGAAGAGAGCTTCACCAAAAACCAAAACTTGCGTCATCTGACTCTTGTTGGAAATTCATTTTCAAAAAGTTTTGGCGTCGCCAGAGGAATCTCTTTGATTACAACACTGAAGTATCTCGACATCAGCCACTGTTCTCTAACACAAAAGTCGTGTGAAATCCTTGCTGAAGCTTTTGCTGATAATTGGGGAATAATTCAGCTGAATTTATCCGATAATCCTATTGGATCAGACGGAATTATTACTCTATTCCAGTCTCTTCTCGATAATAATACATTGACCTGTCTTAATATTTCACACGTTGGCTTTGATAATTCTGCAATTGATTCTATCTTCAATTTCATGCAATCAGATCATGTACTAGACTCTCTTGATCTCTCCAGAAACTATGCAGGCGATGATTTAGCGTTTACAATCAGTGATACGATAGAATCGAATTTAACTATCAGAAAGTTAAATATCAGCTCATGCAGAATAACGGATGAAGGTGCTATATCAATTTCTCTTGCACTGGTCAACAATGAATGCCTCACAAAGCTGATAATTGAAGATAATTTTATATCAACAGCAGGTTGTTATCAAATGGTCTCAAATCTTCAACAAAACGAATGCATAAGGTATCTTGGTGTCAAATCCAATCAAATTGATCATTTTGCTTACGAGGCAGTTGAAACATTATGCAAGCGCAATAAAATTGCTCATTACGACAAACACCTTCAGCCACTTCGCAGGGAGTATGTCAGGCTCTCGATAGAAACATCTAAGATGCCAAGAGTCAAAGATACACTCGAGGTGGTCAGAAGAATCAAAGACAACATCAACGAGAAAATCGACAAACTCAGCATAGAAAGGGAAAGTTTTGAAGACAAAACACATGGAGAACTCTCAGATATCTACAAGTCCATGGAAGACTACAAGACAATGATTCAAGAAGAATCATATGGACTGGACGACGCGATCGTCAAAAAGCAGGAACTAGAGAAAGAACACTCGGAAAAAGTTTCAACAGTGCAAATAGAAATCGACACTGATTCTCGCAAGATGAAAGAAGTTGAAGAGAGAGCTGCACAAGTAGAGAAAGGCACTGCGACAATGCAGGCTGAATTGCAAGGGGAGGCAGACCAGCTCCAATTGGAAATCGATGTTATCAAGAAGTTAATCGAAATTGCAGAAGAAAATTTGTCATCGAGAGAGAAAACAATAAAATGGAAAATTCCAGCATTGCCTACTGACGATGTCCTTGCTAAGATGGCAAAAGGAGAGCTTCCACTTGTTCCGCAACCAACTAAACCATCAAAGAAGAAGCTCAACAAAGAAAACTCTGCTTCTACATCACTGAAATCTGCCCGAAGATTACCAAAAATACGGAAATAAAATTTGTTTGTATTTATTGTTTGAAAATATATATTACTTTTTCTTTCTTCATCAAAAGTATCTATGCATGTAAATGATTGCTTGAGTGGGCAGCAATGAAGAGCTATTGACAGCACAACAGAAATATGAAACTTATTTTTACAAGTAACAAAAAATCTGCTATTTCTATTGAGGGACTCCATCAAATTCTTGAATAATGATTTAAATTGTATAAAAGTCTAAATATTTTGTACATTCCAATTCTCTATCAATGCCACGCAGCAATGTATTTTCATAATCTTTTTGTAAACTGATTTAAGCCAACAAGGTCAATCAGAATAACAATATAGTGTTTGTAGTCATAAACACTGATGATATGATGAAAAATTATGATTCATCAAAATTTCATTTGATGCAACAATTTTTGTTGATAATAGGACTGCGATTATTGATATGTAGGACTATTGGGAACAAATATTATAACATTGGGTTAAAAAATCTCAAAATTCAAATTTGTAACAATATATTATCAATTTTACGATGTTATAAATTTATAAACCTATTTATTTAAGCTAATTATAATGAACAAAGTGGAATTTGTTATACATATCAGATACTTTAATATTATCAATAAAAATAGGCTTAATCATATTCATCATCCATTTCTTCCTCACCATATTCATCATATTCGTCATCGGAATCACCATTATTATCTTCACGAGCTTCCGATTTTGCATAATCTTTAATAAATCCTTTGTAAGTCCATTCATCTTGTGGTTCATCACACTGATCTTGTGTGAGCAAGAAATCGTATAAAAGCGAAAGTTTGTTTTTCTCGCGGCCTTGTCCTTCATCATCGTCGCTGTCTTCTGCAAAATCAGGAAGTTGGCTAACCTGAGCAATAGGACCAGGTGTATCGGCATCTGGTTCCTTCTCAACTTTCTCAGGAGCATCGCCAACAGGAACCGTTTCAATATCAAAATCATCAATATCGCTTGAGTCAGAGTCATTATTTACGACAAGATTTTTCTTGTTGAGTGTCATCGTATTTCTAACTGGTTGTGGTCTTTGTCTTGTTGGGCGAGCCGGCTGCTGCGTTTGATCCATCGAATCTTTAGCAGGAATCGGCGGGAGGTCGTCGAGATTGTTATCTTGCTGATTTTTTGTAATGTTTGTAAGATTAAGGCTCAGTTTGGGAATGCCTCCAGTCTGTGACATTGAAAAAAATTTACACTAAAAAATAATCGTATAATAAAAAACGTTCATCAATAATCTGTCATGTAATATTATATTTGACATGTAAAATATATCTTGTACAAAAGTGACAATACATAATAAAAGTGACTAATGACTGAGACTAAAACAGAATCATCGACATCAAGCACGACACCAACGCTTACTCTAGGAAGCATCGGCACTAAGCTAGGTGGTGGCGGTGGTATCGGTGGTTTGGGCAAAAAAGATGGTATTGAACCTTATGCGCCAAAAGGCTCAGCGATAGATACATTTTTGAAAGCAGTTTCTCCAACTGCCAAAGATACCGTTGCTGCTTTAACAACTACAAGAAGAAATCGAAATTATACTCCAAGAAAAACAAACGCTTCGTATATAGCTGATATAGAAATGTCTGGTGTTAATTACAACGAAATGTTTATTTAGACAAACGAGGAAAATACAGCATAGAATAACCAAACTTTTTTTTATTCTACTTTGTTTAAATTCCTGTAAAATATTTTATAGAGCTTTCATGCATACTACGATTTTTAAATCAAATTATCACAATTTATAAAAAATATTTTATGAAGTAATTGATAAGTTTAGAAATTCATAATGGTGGATTAGAAACATATATTGTCCTTATTAGCTCAATAAATAAATTCGAATAAATAATAGGAAACTAGCTAATTGGGATAAGTTGATCTTTTGCGAGGATTGGTAATCTAACTTGGAATGGACTTTGTTAATTTCAAATCATGATATTTGTTATTTTCTGATGCTTTGTTTGCTATCAAAAATAAGCAGTTTTCTTCGAGGGTAAACGGAATTTTTTTTTAATGACTTCAATAGCGTGAGTTACTTATCTCCAGTAGTGAAAAGAGAAGAACACAGCTTTTTTAAAAGTTGGGTAAAGCACACAGCATTCTGCGACATTGAAAAACAGAAATGTAACATGATGCAACATTCCGATGTCAAAAAAATTGACATGTAAATTAGGTACCATTATTGTAAACATTTCAAAATTGAAATGTTTACATATGGGGAATTAAAAAAAATTGACGAGAAAATCAAATAAATCTGATCAAAATCGAATAAATAAATAGATAAAACGCTTTATTTGTTTATAATGAAGTCATTTCTTTAAGCGAACGTATAATTGTTCAAATGAAAAATACCCAAAATTTTTTAGAAAATGTCAGCACCTGATGATTGCGTTGACATGGAAATGGCAAGACTTTGCATTACCATCCAGGACTTCATGCCATTCGGTGAGCCACTTCCTTCTCCTTTAGAGAAGCAAATTACACGCGGTGGATCCGGACATCCTTATTTCTTTTTAGCAACAGGCGACGATAATGTTTACATATCCATTCGTGGTGCGTGCGAGCCAGATGATTTCGCAATCTGCTTAGATTTTGAAAGAGCTGATTTTGCAGGTGGCAAAGCACACCGCGGCATCCTTGAAGCCGCGAGATGGGTAATCGAACAATGCAAGAAGTACATTGATAACTGCAAAGGAAAAATTATTTGCACTGGTCACTCCTTCGGTGGTGCTACTTCATCAATGATCTGCGCAATTCTTAGACGGGAAAGAAACATGAACAACGTTTACGCCGTTTCTATGGCACCATTCCCAATTTTATCACCAGATCTCAAAGCAAAAACAACGAAATACATCATGTCATTCGCTTACAACGGTGATGTAGTTCCACGCTTGAACTCTCGCAACATTGGAATGATTGTTAACATGTTTTGCCCACCAGGCCCAAATCAGCAAAATGGAATCATGATGTTGCAGGGAATGCTCCAGCAAATGTTCGGTATCGCACAGCAATCAGTAATGCCACAAGGCGCATCTAGTGCAAATATTTCGCAAAAATTACCACAACTTGTTCAAAGATTGGTACAGTTTGCACAGCGTCCAGAGCCAGTAGAACTAGTAATGCCAGGAACTGCATATCATATCCAAGCTACCCCGGATGGAAACGTTAATTTCGTAATTTTCAACGAAAATCAGCCACTTAACTTAATGCTTGCTATGGGCGGTTTAATGGATCACAACATTACAAACTATATTGACAATATCATGTGTTGGGATGGACCAGAGCAATAAAAATTTTTGTTAATATTATTCTTTTCATATCAATATACAAGCAAATCATGTGGGTAGTTATAAGTGAAATTGTAATACTATGCAATCAAATAATATTTTTGGATTTAAATGAAAAATAAAAAATAAATTTTGAAATTGTGTTTTGATTAAACATCTCATTAACTTCTATTGTTTAACTCTATATATTTACTTGGATTGGCAGCATTGTCCAGATTGCTGATTGTTGTTTGAGCTGCAGCAGCCACCCTGTGGTTGGTGGGACTGGCAGTAGCAAGCACGGCCTTGTGGCTTGCCGACCTCCTTTGTTTCCTGTGGTCTTCCAGCAATGATTGGCTTTCCAGACATTTTGAAAAATGAGTTCAAAAATTCAAAATTCTTCAACATTCATATTAGTTACATCCTAAAAATGCCATATCTCAACTAAAAATCCGATTTAATTCTGACTAATTTAAAAAGTGACAAATTCTTGACACATAAACTTTCATTCTGACAAAAAAATCCCAAGGGCAATTCTAATTGATAATATACGTATAATCATGAATAAATTAAATTTCCCGCTTATTCTGTCATTAATAAGATATATATTTGATCAATAAAATGAATTAGAAAATCAATGATTAAGTATGAGTCCATTAACATATATATTTCTAGATAAACAATTTTATAAAAATAACAATGCAAATAATATAATAAATCAAAATAATTATTTTTCTTCGCCTGTTCCTCGACTAGACATCCTTGATCTACTCTGTCTCGTATCAGCCAACTTCTTAAGGAACTCATCTTTCTTTGCATAGAACTGATTAATGATTTCATCAGCTTGTTGATCGCCAACATGAGTTTCAACTTGTTCGGGCTTCGGAAGAGTTTTTACTTGCTCAGCTTGTTCGTTGACTTTTCCATAATGTTCGACCCAGAATGCTTCAAAGTCCTTCTTGATCTCCTTCTTGTTTACTTTGTTCATGTCATCGATTGTTGCCAATTCGTCTTTAAGCGACTCCAAGCGTTTTCTGAGTCCTTCATAGCTAGACATTTTCTGGTTCAATTCCTGGAGAATTTGCTTTCTTTGTTCTTCGTCTTCTATTTCATTCAAATTCTGTCTGATTCCTTCTATCTCCTGCTTAAGAGATTTTCCTGATGTGCTCAAGTTCTTCGCTTCTTCGACTTTCTCAGCGTAAACTTTTTTGTTCAACTGAATTGCTCTATATTTTCTGTGATTCACGATAAACTTCTGGAAAGCTTCTTTCTTGTCAACTGGCTTCCTCTCTTGCACTATTCTCTGAGATGTCCCTGTTGACGTCTGTGTCCATGTATCCGCTTTAGACTCTCTGTTATTGAGCATCTTTACCAAAACCATGATTTCATTTTCGTATTGCTTGTTCTTCTTGTTCAGCGCGTTCACTGCCTTCTTCAGTTCTTCATCAGATATGTTTGACTGCTTCTTCGGCTCATCGGACTGCTGTCCTTGCTTGATGTCGCCGTTGGAGAAGTTTTCGTAAACATAGTCAACGACGAATTTGAATCGCGAAGGGTTGATCTGTGGAAACTGCGATTTTTGCTGTATGTATCCCGTTATCTCTTCAATGAGTTGGTCTCTTTCTTCATCTGTCATCGGCTTGTCCTCTTCTTCACCTCTAGCAACAGCTAGCTCATGCTTCAAGCGAATGATTTCTTGTCTCAGTTTTTCGATTAAAACTTTAGGATCCAACGAAACATTCGCAGTCGCGTTGTTCTTGATGCTCATAACTTGCGCTGCAAACTTAAGAGTGTTCATAGTGAAGCTGCTACCATTGGGGTGGACGGCAGCGATCATAGATGTCATCGTGTTACCGCCGAGAGAATCCTTCAAGTAGAGAGTTAAAGCGGATAAACGGTATGGTACGAAGTCCTGTTTTGTCTGTAACGCATAAATGACTCTGTGCAAGTAGTAGAGGGAAATGTTAATGAATTTTGCTTCTGTGATTTGCTTCTCCTTCTCTATTTGTTCAACAGATTCGGAACCAGCAAGATCGACAAAATTTAATTTCGATTCTCTTATTTCTGCTGTTTGGATATTACGACCGTATATGTGTAGTGTAAAAATTACGTGTGAACGTGAAGAAACATCGTTAGCATATGTTTCTGCGATCTGTCTATTTGTTTCACCGAGGAAAAGTGTTTGCAAGGCTGATTCGAAGTCTTCACATACTTTAAGTGGAGACAGTGCAGGCGATTCTCTGACCTTCATTATGATTTTATTACCTGATTCGAGAAGTTCAACATGTCCTAATTTGTTGTAATTTCTGTCAGCCATTGTTGAAGCATCAGTTAAAAGATCAAAACAACTAGTATTGTACATTTCAATGTACGATGTGCTGACCCTATAAGTCCACTCGTTCTGTCTCTTGATTTGATTATAAAGATAAGCGACACTTCTGGGAATGATTCCTCGCTCTTCGTAAGAGTCACCACCAGTGAGAGTGTATGTTTTACCCGAGCCTGTCTGTCCGTAAGCAAATAGCGTTGCATTATATCCTTCCAGCGCATGATCAATCAAAGGTTTTGCTATATTATCGAATATTGTTGGCTGCTTTGTTTCTTTTCCGAAGACTTTTGTAAATGGAGGCGTTGAGAAACTATTTCCAATTCTAATTTTGTGTTCGTCGAGTTCATCTATCTTCAGCTCCGAATCTTCGGGTATAGTAGACGATTCCGGACGAATTCTAACGTAAACTTTGATATTTCCTCCACTTTTATCAGCCATTATAAAAATTAATAACAAACTTCTTCACAAAATATTATATGAGATCCCTCAAATAATAAAATTTTTAAAATTATAATTCAAATGTATTTCTAATGTGTCTTGACTTAACACAGAGACCAATGCCATGTATAAATAACAAATATCTTTTATTTTTATTCCAAACTATATTTCATCTCGAATTAGTTGAAGATATATAAAATTTGTCAAATAAATATCTTATTTGACAAAAATACAATTTACAATTTTTAATGTATTTCTCAAGCATTCTGGAATAACACAGAGAATTATCCCTGATATAAATTACGTATAACTCTTTTTATGTGGTTTAACAGCTTTGATTTATGCTTCTAGCAGTTCCCGGAATAAAAGTCAATGAAAAAGACAAAGAAGCTTTGATTAGAGCTTCATTTAATGATCGTCATGAAGTTGTCAAATCTCTTCTCAAAGTTCCCGGAATAGATGGCAATGCAAAGGACAAATTCATCACATCAGCTCTGAATGCTGCTTATGATAAAGGTCATCATGCAATTGTTAAAATGTTGAAAAATAATCTTATTGACAATTTAAATCCAATATATACAATTGCAATTGTATATTAGAAAATATCGCGTTGTTTTCAAGATATGATAGAATCGGTATTGATGATTATACAATGGATAAAGATATAAAAATTACATTGTCTTTTGTGTGAATGATGCAAAGATGTGGAAAAACGCAATAATCACCATCATTTCCAGGATTAACATCAATATCAGAAATCAACATCAAAGCTCAGCTTGGAAAACCTTATATTGACTTTTGTGAGACAGATCTCTATTACAAATAAATGATATGGTGATAAATCACATTATATCAATAAATAAATAATATATTTAAAAACAAACTAACAACAATTACTCTTCAGGGAGCCATCTTAAGTATTGAGGATCTATTTTTCGTTTTGGTGCTGCTTTCTGCTGATTTTCAATAGCAGATTGTAAAGTCGGCGAAGTTAAGTCAAGTTCATACTCGCCTTTGACTTTTGTAACACATCCAAGCTCTTTTAATGTTTCTATTACGTCATTTCTTTGGATACTAGTTAAAATAATAATATTATCTATAGATGTCATTTCTTGATAGCGTGTTCTAAACAACTCGAGTAAAGTATCTTTCCAGTAGGAAGCAAATGCGAGTTTTCCTAAATCTGATAATGGTCTTTCTGGGCCACCGCAAGTTCTAGAGCGTCTGGCCAATTCGTAGCTAAGTGATATGCATAAATTTCCGTATCCTTTCTTTTGATAAGGTGGTAAAGTTGTGATACAAGATAAAACGTTTCCTACTTGACTATTTACTTCTTTGGAGAAGTATGCAGCGATATGCGCGCCTTTTTCATCACATTCGCATACAACGTAAAATAAAAATCCTTCTACATCGTAAAATAAAGTTTTGTGATCTAAAAACAACTTTGAAAGTAAACATAAGCACTGGCAAGGTAGTTTATGCACCCAGCCCTTCATTTCGAAAATGCTTAAATTGCCATTGCGATAGATTTCGGTTCCTGGTGGACATTGTTCGCGCGTCTCTGCGAGATGGTTGCGTAATTCCTCCGCATTTTGAAAGTACTTGAAGCAGTAATCGCATATATATAGATGGTCCTGCTTTCCATAAGGATTCGGATATGGAGAATAATACCAGGCTTGAATTGTGTAAGGTCCTATTGTAATTCTGTCGATATTTCGTACTCTTGTAACCTCTTGATGTGCCCTTTCGAATGGTTGATATTGAATTTCGAGTTTTTCGATTTCTTCTTCATCGTAGAAAAGTTTTCTTTGAGTTCTCGATAGAGATTTTTCCTCTGATGAGACTAGTATAGCATGTGGATCCGATGTAATCTCTGCAAGAGTCACCCATCTGTCCAAACGCTTATCTTGTTTAATGAAATGCACGTAAGCCTGCTTTTTTTCCGGTCTTACAGCAACTATTATGGCATCCATGGTCTGTTTATACTGCTCGCAATGAACACTGACGGAATCTCCAACATTAATCTTTTTTACATCCATCAGCAAAAAATATTTTTTTTTAGTTTTTTAGGGAATGAAAAGTGAGATTTTCTTGACTTTGTGGTTATTTTTTCATGTTGTTATCATTTCTATAACATAATATAGTTTAATATCTATCATTTTATTGCATAAATTTTCTTTATTATTGATTTTTAGACAAAAATATTCTTGAATAAAAACAAAAAATCTTAATTTTATCTGATTCCCATTGAGAACCAAACATATAATCAAGAATATGATTTCGTTAACTTTAAATCACCTTAATAATGATATAACATAAATTTGATAAAAAAATTATCAAAAATTTGATTTCGATAATTTTCACTAATTGATTTTAATATGATAAAAAAGATGATTGATTTATTACAAATCATCCAAAATCAAAATAATTAAACTTGAAATTTTAATAAATCAATGATGATTTGTTAAATAGCAATTTAACTATACAGATATTTTATTAACAGTACAAAAATAAAGCAAAATAAAATATTTTTGAATTGCATTATATAATATTATGGAATGGCATCATATCCACCACCTAAATCATTCAGCTGGGTCCATAGTTCGTTGATGAATAGCAAACCCATTGAGAAACTGTACACGTCGGAAATAGGGTAGCACCATAATGTTGTGAAAACGTCTCTTTTTGGATTCGAGAAGAATAAAATAGAAGCGAAGACTGGTACTGGAAGGAATCTTGTTAAGAAGCTCAAAATGATTGCTCTTGTTGCCTTATCCATTGTTTGAATGAATGTTGAGCAGACAAGTTCAATTCCGAGCAAGCCAGCACAGCAGTAGTATATCTTCGTCATCTTAGTAACATTGTAAATGAACTCAGTATCATGATCGAAAATCCATGCTATATACTTTGCGCACGTCAAGAGAATGGCTTCCATTGTCGAGCACCAAACAATGGAGAGGATGAAAGCTGTTATTAATATTTTCTTGACTCTTGCGCCATCTTTTCTTCCGACAGCATACGAAACACAAGGGAAAGTGCAGATAGAGAGCGCCATTGCATACGATCCTGGTAAGGACCAGAATCTGCTCACTGGGTTGAAAGCGGCATACATTTCTTGGTACTTTCCATTCTTTTTAGATCCGATTTCGATATATTTACGAATAACGAAAGATGGGATGGTGAAACAGAATTGTGTGACGAACTGAACGAAACCGATCTTAATGGCGTCTAATGTATAGCTAGAACAGCCGCATTTAAGAAGATTTTTCATTGTGCATTGAGATTCGAATTGTTTTAAGATGAAATTTGCTCCAAATATTAACACAACGATTGTATCTGCACAAATATTTGCATATGCACAGCCTTTAAGACCGAATCTGCAAACACCAATAAAAATTGGATCGAAAATGGCCATATTGAGAACACAACTGATTGTTTGGTCGATACCTGCTATCAGACTCTTGCCTTCTGATTGCAAACAGCCACATAAAAATGTATTCAATATTGAAACTCCTGAACCAAGAATAGCTGGGAACAAATAATCCTGGCCGGCCTGTCTAATTTGTCCATCTGCTCCGAAAAATGTAAGAATCGGGTCGACACAAGGCAAAAGGATAATTGGTGTAATAATTCCCATTAATAATGTTATTTTAAGAAGGTCTGCGAACACTTGTGGGCATTCTTCAGCTTTATTCTCGCCTCTCAACAAAGCAAGTTTATATGAAGCTGCCCAGCCCATGAATGAACCGAACGCCTTGATGATAAGCTCCATGACAGTAACAATTGTCATTGCAGCATTACCAACTTCATATGTATAAACAGAAACCCAATAAGTATCAAGAATAGCATAAATGGCCTTGAAGATTTCAGCCATAAATGGTCCACGTGAGCACATAATTACTGTCATTAGCGGATTTCTTTTACCAAAGCTGTTATAAATCTTATCCTGCATCTGTTGTGGCATCTGGTAGGTGGGCTTTTCCTCAACAAACGTGTCAGCTGAGTAAGATCTCCTTGGTCCACGCGAACTGGATGATAATGAATCCATAGAAAGGGAACGTGAAGGCTTCCTACGCGAATACATTATTCTGAAAAGTGACAAATTATGAAAAAAATTGACAGCCATCAAATCATTTATAATATAAGATTTCGGTTACCATTATGTTGATATTTTTGATTTTTCCTTTGATTGTCATCGTTTTTTAGAAAGTGGTTTCACTCAAAATATACGCCAAGTAAAATCTCAACGATCTCAATTTATGTTATGTAAACTATCAAAGATTTTGATTTATGCCATGTAAAATATCAATTATATTGATTTATGCCATGTAAAATTTCAACGAACTTGAGATTTTTATTGAGAATTAATGGAAATCGATTATTTTTATCACCGCAACTCAATATATGGGTATAGAATAGCATAGTTAATCGAGCTGTGTCTACGAAATGGAAAATGATTGATGCGTAGTACTGGCAAAAAAATATTACATGTCATATTTCAGTCCAAATCATAAAAAGTGAAAAAAGTTTCAGCTCCGGTGGGACTCGAACCCACAATCTTCTCCTTAGAAGGGAGACGCAGTATCCATTTTGCCACGAAGCTTTGACAATAAAATATTTCAAAAATTATTTGTGAGTCTAATTTTACACTTTTTAAAACTTTACATGTCAATTTTTGATTATTTTTTGACATTTTTCGCAATGATTTTTAATCTTTATTTATTCAGAACTTCTGGTTTTCAGAGCTTGTTGGAATCAAAAATTTCATTAAGTTCTGCAAAGCTTGCATGTACTGGAAATAATACAGAGCTTGATGAAGATTTTAATATTTGTGTTTGCAAAAAGAGTTATATAGGTAATGCCGAAAACGGTGGCCATTGTTATAAATGCGAACATAAATGTCACCGTGATGCTAGATGTACGGGAATGAACCAATGTACCTGTAATGATGGTTTATATGGCGATGGAGTTCAAGCTTGCGACTTTCCACGCCCAGTACTGCAATATGTTCATCCAACTAAATGCGATGATCTCACTTCATTTATCACATTCTCATTTATTCCTTCGGCCATTTTCAATACAACTAAACCTTACTGCAGAATCGGTCCATCAATAACTGTTCCCAGCGAATATAACGGAACCCACGCTGTTTGCAACTGTCCTACTTTATTTAAAGGAAAATATAAGTTCGAAATCTCTTACGATAAGAAATATTGGTCAAAACAGGATTTCACAATTAATTACCCATCAGATGGAAGCAATTCTCCATTTGTTTTCTTTAGCATTGCGATTTTCATAATAATTTCAATTCTCATTTATTTCATCATATGGTGCATTAAGAATATAGCTTGGAACAATGGTGATGATGCTGATCAAATACTTCCATTGAACAAATGGCATATGAGCCAAATTCAACATGATTCAGCTGATGACGGAAACATACTCAAATTCATTCTTAATCTTATTGTCAACTAATATTGTATTAGAAATATGTATATAAATTGTTTGATATTATTATATTTTTAAGCAAATCATAATTTATTAACAAATGCATCTATCATAACAATCGTATTTCGTTTTGAAGCAAATATAATTGACCAAAGATTTCTTGAGAAACTTCGGCTCTTTATTCGTTGTTCAAAGTTCTTTGTTTAAGAACTCGTAATATTCATCAAGATCCGAAAATAATTATCAGTGATATACTTGTTAAGGCCTTCTCTTAATTGACTCTGAGTCAGCATCTTTGAAAAATAATAGATTTTTAGCTAGAGGCATCTTTATTTAGCCCAACTTTGGTAAGGACTGTCTGAAGAGATTGTCTAGTAGCTTGATGCAAACAACACTAGGTATTGAAGACGTTCATCATTGTTAGCCGCTGTTTGTTAACTCTTTGAAGTCGTGAAATATATATCTGTATATGAACTAGTAACAATCATATAACTATTATAGATATAATGGGTATATACTATAGTATACATGACATGGTGTTTGAATTTATGTCACCTGCTCTTTATCTTAATAGATGTCAAATAATGTATCCGAGAACGAAAAATTGGAAAAACTGTAAAGGTCTTTATATCTATTCTAGAACTGAATAACTACCAGTTAAAGTATTTCATATGCATACATTTGGATCTCTTCAATATATATGCATGAGTTAAAAGACTAACAGCTAAAGCGTAATCCATAGGTATTTGACTTTTCAAGCAAGTTGATTTTTTGAAAAAAAAAATTGTATAAATGATCGTGAAAGTGTTTAGAGGTTGAGACATATGAAGTTGAAAAAGAAACAATATAGTAAATAAATAAAGTATAGTTAAATCGATGATTTTGTCATATGAGAATAATTTTGTCATGTAAATCAATAAAATGAAATGTAAATTTTGTCACTTTTTATTAAAAATGGGAATTTTTAGTCGCGATAAGGATATAGCGAATGAAATTGATGAAATTAATATTCGCAACAAAATGCTCGACCAAGATCTTAAAGATATACCACAGTTTTATGACAGCTGCTTGTTATTTTTCTTATTCTTAACACTCGCTGTTGTTTGCTACGACTATAACTTGTATTATGTTTACTCTGTTACTGGTGTTTTAACATTGTTAACATTCTTATTCAAGAAATTACGCATTTCAAGAATTAAAAGACAAATCAAAGATAACAATGATATTATCGCTCGTAAGAAAGAAGAGATTGATAATGACAAAGAAATTGAACAATACAGACAGTTTTTGGTCAATTTCCGCTCAAATGTTAGACCTTTAGCATCTGCTCCAAAGAAACCAATCATTCACCGCTCAATTTTCCTCAAGATCCTTGATACTGTTTTCAGGACCTATGTTTGCAATAGCAAAGCTCTCATATGCTCACATTGCGGCGCAAACAATGGTCTCTCGGATGATCCGGGAAAAACAAAGTACATCTGCTATGCTTGTGGCAGCACTGAGCGTGGAACATATAAACCAGATAAACAAAATGAAAAATCTAAAACTCCAGCAAAAACAGAAGATAAGCCAAAGAAACAGTAGATTAGCTATTTGTCGTAGATAATTCGCATTACCAAACATATTTTTTGTCATTTATTTTATATTTTTCTAATTTTCATAAAGTACAATTTTGCACATGACTGTTAAACATGAAAACTATTTACTATTTGAAATACATTAATCAAATATATTAAAACGTATTAGATCTTCAAATTATATTTTGATTTTTTATGCATTGATTAATTTAAAGTTAATACCATGAGCATGCGCATGAAAATGATTTGATTTACACATTCATATTTGATAAAAATTCTATAATAACCAGTGGATTAGTTTGATATATGATAGAAATGTTAATGATGGAGTTATTAATAGAATCAAAATATGTTATGCCTAATAAAGTTTGAAATAATAATCAAATCAAAGAATTAATTGCAATAAATAAAAAATTGGTTTGATATATGATAGTAATTGAACTAATAAAGCTATATGTAGAAGTAAAATATATTGTTGCTCTTTATAAAAGTGGTTATATTTTAAAAATAAAAGAAAAATCTAGAATAAGCAGTGGATCAGTCTGATATATGCTAGCAATGATAATGATGAAATTATTAATAGAGTCAAAATATGCTATTTTGCTTTATCAAAAGATAAAATAAATTTGTAATCTCAAAATAAAACCCAATTTTAAGTGCAAAAATGAATGAATAGAAGAGAGAGGTATATATCTGCGAATAAAAAAATAAAATAAATTATTGCCGTTTTGAATTAATAAAAAATGGAGGACGAAATAAGTCCTATGGACATCAGCTATTATGATAACATGGAGATCTCTGAGATCAACGACTTCATACAAATGTTGATACAAGATCTCAAGTTCGAAGCTGTTCCTGTTGCTCGCCAAGCGATCAAGAATAAGCAAATAAACCAGAAAATCATAGCGAAAGACAGTATTGAGCAAGAATACAAGGAAGTAGTTGTTATAGCTAAAGATACATTCGAGGAATCCAAAGTCCAAGTCGAGAAAAATTACAAACAATTGGAAATCGAAATCAGAGAGAAAATTGACGATAAATTCCTAAAGATGAAGGAAATTCATATCGAACAAATCGTTGAGCTTGAAAAAAGATTCGCGTATGAAATTATCAAGTCTCAAGAAAAACCAGTTAAAGAGCAATTAGATTTAGAAGACCAAGCTAGGAAGATTGCTAGAGATGGAGATATCGAAGTCGCTATTAAATACAGGAAACGCGCTGAAGAAATGAAGATTCGTATATTAGATGAAAGAAGAGCGGTCATTGAAGGCATTTACAATGAAAAAAGGTCTCAGATGCGTCAAAAGCAGCAAAGAGAACTTCAAATCCTTCAAGATAAATTAATCAAGAAATTAGATGCATTAGAATTGAGTAAGAGCTCAGATATTGTTGAGCGTAAAAAAGCACTCAATGTTACGTTGCATGCTGCCGAACAAAAGAGAAATAACAAACTTCACGATTATTCCAAGTAATTTTAATTTATCTATTTGTGTAAAACAGTATTATTTATCATAATGTACCCTTGAATCAACCACTCTCATAATCTGCTGAATAGTTTCAAAATATTCAATATTCATAAAATGAAAAATCAATAAGAAAGAATGAGTATAAAATGAATATAGAAGGAGTAGTATATATTATCAATCTGCAAAAAGTTCAATCAATAATTATATTTTTTTGTGAAATAAAACTAATAAGAATAAATGAGTATATAATGAATATAGAAGGAATAGTATATTTTATTGATGTGCAAAATGTTTAATCAGATTGAATATTTTTTCGGAAATAAAACTAATATGAAAGAATGAAGATATAATGAATATAGAATGAGTAGTATATATTTCCAATGTGCAAAATGCTCAATCAATAATAATTTTTTTAAGAAATATTTTAGAGTCTTCGCTGGTTTTTAACTGTCGAGTTTCATAAGTACTCATCTTAAATAAGATCTAATGCCATGCTCTCAGGTAGATAGGCGCCACTTTTGATCCGAAAAATGTAAAAATACGCAAAACGAGATAATTTTAATGAAACGATGTGTGTTTATAGAAATGAATTTAAAAATGAAATATTTATGTTTCTGCCAGAATAAAAAGTGACAACAGTAGCAATTAAAACGTGACAATGGAAGTCATTGATAATTTCATTGGTAGTATTGTCCTAAATCAGAAAAAAGGGCAAATCACATCGACACTAAACACAATAGTTGACGCTACCAGACAATCTAATCAGAGCCAAATCGAGATTCTCGCATATGAACGTAAGATGACTGATAACCTTAAAACAATGGTTTCGAAAGAAGCTCCTGAATGCAATGCATTACTTGGCAAGGTCATGGATATGTACTCCAAGGCCTTTTTACCGGAATATAAATACGTTGAAGCTAAAAATCGATCAATCGAAGACTTAAATGATATCCAGGAAAGATTTTTGGTCGTTGTTAGACAAGCAGAGAAGTTCAAGGAGTCTAAAACGAATCTGAAACGCCAGATGGAGTTGCTCGACCAAAACAAGCAAAAACTCGAAATCGAGCGCACAAAGAACTCTAACAAGGTTCCAAAACTGGAGGCATTGGTAAATGAATGCAAGGACAATGTAAGGAAAGCTATAGAAGAAGAGAAAATACAGATTCAAAAATACATCGAAGAAAAGAAGAAATTCAACGCTTTCAGAGCAAGAAGAATGAAATCTAGCTACCTTACACTCGGAAAAGCTACACAACAGTCATCCGAAACACTTAACACAACCTATACTAACCTTAAAAGTGCTATTGAAGAGGTTAAACCACAGGTTACTTCAACAATTGCTCCAAATTCTCAGTAATCGTATTATTGTATTCGATTGATTGAATTATTAGAAATAAAAACTATACTCTCTATGTTTAACATATTAAATTATTCATTTGATCATCTTTAAACTCTATCCTTTCTGTTTGCTTTAAACCTCAATAAAGATATTTGAAATTTAAAAATATTAATTTATTCATTTGATAATAAGTTATGGAATACATTGAAAGAAGTGGAAGATTTATCTCAATAACTAACAGTTTTATTGTGATAAAAAAAAAAAATAAATATAATTCTTCAACACACACTCATCATCAATGATGACAACTCAAATAAATTGATCAATTTACACTTTTATAGAATGTTTCTCTTAATAAGTTCTATTTTGTAAATAAAAACAGTAAAATTAATACATTTTAATCTAATATATTTATAAAAACAATAATATTAATACAAACTTTCACAAAACCGTGCTAATAATTATTCCATTCTATTTGATTAACTTTGATAATCAATTGAAAAATTTTTCAATATTTTGTGAAGACAATTGCTAAAATATTAATATAATCCTTCACAAAACTGTGCTAGTAGTGAATCCATTCTATTTGAATAGCTTTGTCCATTAATAGAAGAATCTCCAATAATTTGTGCTGATAAACTGCTAAAATATTCATCAGCATCGAAGCCAGCATCGACTGGTAGCTCAAAATGAGGAATAACAAACTCGTCCTCTTCTAAAGAAGTAACCTTAAACGTGCTCACGAAATTTTTAAGCTCGTTTCTAGTAACTATCTTGTGATCGAATGGAACAATGTAGTTTCTGAACTTATTGGACAAGAGGGCATCTGAATATACCTGCTTGAACTGTTCGTATTGCGAATACATGAATTTTGAGCCTTCATTCATAAGAATTTCTGATAAATCCAACATTTTTATAGGTTTTATTGCAGATCTGATTGCTTCTTTTAGAGAAGCATCGAAATCGAAGCATGGAGATGTTTCATTGTACTTGAAATCGATCCTTGGTATATTGGAATCCTCTGTTGGACAATAATTTTCTTCGCAATTTAAAATTGATCCTAAAGCAAAGTCAGTAAATATGAGATCAGTGCGTACAATCAATAGATATAGTGTGGATTCGTTTATATCTATTCTATCGCAGAAAATTATCGGTGATTCTGTTCTAAATCTTTTTGCTGCGAATCTTGAACTGTTGGAATCATCACCGGCTGCAACTCCAACAGTAGCAAAACATGTTCCTGATAAATCTTTCGGACAGACATTTATGATACTCAAAGGAGCGGGAGTGATTTTTTTCCTATTTGTGCTGAGAATTGTAAATAAGAAAGGATTAAGTCTAACTTTCTGGTTTTCGGGAGGAGATATGATGCTTGGTGCAATTTTTGTCTGTTTTGGTTGAGGAATTATAAAAGTTCTTTTTTGTTCATCTTCTATTGGGATTTTTTCTTGTGGAGCTTGAATTTCCTTTGCTTCTGGCTCTGAATGTGATGATTCTTCCTCTGAATTGCTTTGTGTTGCTTGTTCTGAGTTAGATTCTGATTGTTCTGCAACTTCTGGTGATGATGGCTCTCTGTAAACTTGAATGGGTTGTTCGTATGTGTCTGCCTTGATGTATACGTTAGGTGGAGTCCCTGAAGAAGTAATTTTGAAAATATCTATGAAATTAATTCCTTGAACAATAATGTTAAACTTATTAGGTATAATAGCTTTTGCCGCCTTTGGTATATTTGGTAAATTTTTATCGAATTTGTATTGGTTTTTATCTTCTTGAATGCTCATAAATGGTTTCCACTGCTCAAACTGTGATGGATTCATAAACAATTGCGTTTTAAAGAAGTCTGGTCTCATTGCATATGTTCTAAAAGCTACTCTGAACGAAAAAAGAGAATTTGACCATAATTCTTTGGCGCTTGCAATTGCAGCGCACATAAGATGAAGTGGAGCTGACAATGCCTTAGCGACGTATTTGTGGATGTTTTGCATGTTGTATGCTGCTCTTATATCGAGAACATATTTCATTGCGGCTGATTCCAAGACGTGATTCGATAAAGCGACCAATTTAGCCTGAAATGATGGATCTGTGATGAATAAAAGGATATGAGCGGCGCGAAATTCCGCTTCGTTTTCAGAATGCTTTCCTGTTTCTTTGAAATAAAGCTCGTACTGTTCATCTAATGATAGTAGTGTTTGTGATAACTGTTCTATATTTTGAGTTGGATCGAAATCCGGTTCATCTTGGAATTTTACTGCGCAAAACAGAAAAAATATTGCGATTTTTTCATATATGTCGATTATTTCTTTTCCTTTTAGATTTTGAAACGTAATATCTTGTCTTATTGATCGAAATCTGTCTCTAACGAACAAGGCCATGTTCCATTCTGTTGCTCCTTCAGTTAAACCTGTTAACTTGCCAATAACGATATTAATGATGTGGTTTAGTGTTTTTTGAAGTACTGGAAGTGGTCTTATATCAGATGGAAGAATTTCTTTGCCGGCATCACTTCTATGAAATTGTTTGATTGCATATCTTGGATCAAATTTCTTTGTAACAGGATCAATTTCGAACCATTGGTTCATATGTTCCCGCATTTCAGATTCTGGACACATTGTTTTGCAGGTTCCAACATTATTCTTCAGATTCATTCAAGCTACTAAATTACGTGACATAATATATATTTACTTGTCATAAAATGATTTGACAAACTGAATTGTAAAGTGTCAAAATATTTGAATGAATTTATAAAATGTCAAAAATTTGTTTTGTAAAATGTCAAAATTTTTTATTTTGTCAACAAGATTATAATTGAATATGACGAGAATTAGGTGAAGGAAATACTATTGGATCTATATAAAATTTATCATAGTTAACAAATATATTTATATTCTGAATGTGGAGCAATTCTATCTAAGAAAACTCCTTATTAGTTCAACTTTTATTTGGAGAATATATATTTTGTAAAGTGTCAAAATATTTTGAAAAATTGTTATGTAAAGTGTCAAAAAGTTGCCCGTTAATTTTCTTGTTTAGTCGTAATTTTAAACGATTTTACTCTAAAGAAGAAGGAAACACGAAATCTACTATCGAAAAACCGAATTTGAAAAATGAAATGTAAAGTGGCAAAAATAATTATTCTCATGAGATGTGCTTGGAAATGCCTCCAAAATCAGGAGTTCAAATATAAGGATGCGGCCACTCATAATTATAAATTGAGATGTTTACAAGAAAATTGAGGCACTTTCGGCCACCTGATTTTTTTTCGTTTCACTTTATACAAAGATGAGGACTTTCTTCGTCGGTGGTAACTGGAAGGCTAACCCAAAGACACTCGAAGAGGCTGAGAAGCTTGTCGAGATGCTCAACGGTGCCAAGGTTGAGGGCAAGGTCGAAGTTGTCGTTGCTGCTCCATTCATCTTCCTCCCAACACTCCAGCAGAAGCTCCGCAAGGACTGGAAGGTCAGCGCAGAGAACGTCTTCACAAAGCCAAACGGTGCTTTCACAGGTGAAGTTACAGTCCCAATGATCAAGTCCTTCGGCATCGAATGGACAATCCTCGGCCACTCCGAGCGCCGTGACATCCTCAAGGAAGACGATGAATTCCTTGCTGCCAAGGCCAAGTTCGCCCTCGAGAACGGCGTCAAGATCATCTACTGCTGCGGTGAGCACCTTTCTGAGCGCGAAGCCGGCAAGGCCTCTGAGTTCGTTTCTGCTCAGATCGAGAAGATGATCCCAGCTATCCC
>MRSU01003756.1:0-38574 GCA_008369845.1 Trichomonas gallinae | reverse complement strand
CTATTAAACAATCTAATAGATTAACTTGAATTAACTCGGGGTCGAAATTTTCGAATAAGGTTATGAGTCGGAAACCCTTTGAAAAAAAAAAAACATAACAATGCAATAGAAAATTATATATTATTTCCTCTTTTGATATTGCCACCTTATCTACATATATGTTACGAGATATAAAATATTCTGAAATTCCTAAAACATATAATTTTGATTTTAAATTACAAGATTATTATTACTTGCAGTATAGTCGATATTTTAATATAGTTTTCAAAGAAAATACAAAAAAAGTCGCTTTTCGACTTCCTCTCAATTTATAAAAGTATTTATAACTTCCCGAATATTCACTTTTAAGAGCTAAAATTTTAGCCATGATATATACTATATATTTGCAATATATCTATGGAAGTGCAGGGCATCCTTAAAGTTCATAATCTTATGATGAGAATAGGAAATTGGATCATATTCCATGAGCTGCGAAATGGAAATAGAAGGAATTTGATAGTATCAAAATGATCATTCATTGAGGCACAAATCAAAGCTGTTTAGTCATTTTTGTTTTTTGAATCTTTAACATCTATTAAAAGAGCTGAGATCAAGAGTTAGATATATTTGTGCTTTTAATTTAAATAAAAGTATTTGCAAGGATTATAAAAATATGATTTAATAGATTATTTAGAACAATAGACAATTATGCTGTAATTAAAAAGTCTAGAGATATAATTGCATCCAGATTCACACAAACATGTGAACGCATTTTTAACAATTAATTTCACATTTGTGTTTAATTTAATCTCAGCGACGCAGTTGTATGTTGATAAATGAGCCAAATGATTCAATTCATCGGTAAATTTTACGTTATTCGTGCTGAAAGTTCCTTGATTATCAGCCGAAGATATATTTAAACTGTCAACATTGCAGTTTATCAAGTATAAGTAACCATTAGAATTTGTAGAAAATGGAATTCCTTTTCGATAAGGACCAAGAATTGTACAGTTTTTGATATAAAGCTGGGCTTCTGTGTATATTATTCCATTCACATCATTATGCTCATTATTTATGATGTTGCATTTATAGTCCTCAAAACATCCATCTTGATTCGTATTATGTGATAAACATAATTTTATTGCTGCAAAATTTGATTTAAATGTCGTAAAATTTATTTTCGTTAATCCTTTTGTATAATAAATCTGAAAACCAGAGTAATCAAAGACAATACATTTTGTTATATTTGAAGAAAAGATTCCGCAGTTCCCGTGGGCCATATATACCAAATTATGCGCATTTTGGTGTGAGCACATTGAAATTGAGCATTCTATTAGATAGTTTGGGAAATCAACATCCTTATTTTGTAAATTTGTATAAGAATGCAAACCTTTTTGAAACTTTTCAGTTATCGTTTCAGTTGTGCAAAATCGATGCTGGATTATAGAGCTTTGGCATTGGAAAAATATAGCTCCACCATTAGTAACTCTAAAACATTTGTTAAAGAAACATGCTGAATGAAGGAGTCTAATATTATTTGCTTCAATCGACATCGAGCCAGATTGCTGATTTTGAAAAGAGCACTGATATACGTAGATATCATTTTCAATGGCGGTGATTTTGCAATTGTTGCAGTTTTGAAATCTGATTTTTTCGAATGAGTCATCATAGAACTGTTTCCAAACGTCAGTTGGTGCCTGGTCATTATGGATAGTTGGGCTAAGAAGGATAAAATGTTATGATGTTTGTTGATCATATAACATTAAAATTTATTTGAAGGAAATATTATTGTTTTTTGGAATTCCATCAAATATATTATTTAAACTGTTTCACTGATTCGAATATATGTGATGAGAAATTAACTTGAATTTAATATACTAACAGAATTTTTATTTATTTTTTTAGTCCCATTCCTGGAAGGAGTCATTCAACGATTGACCCTGGAATGAGAAGTCAGGGAACTGCGCGGAAGTTGCAGTAACAATGCTATCTGCCGGACTTTCCTGCAAGAAACAAGAGTCGCAGTTGGGAGTCGTCTGTGTAGGCACGAAACTCGGTTGATATTCTCTATTATATACTTTGTCCCAGTCGATGCCTTTGAAGAAAACGTGGTCCTTGATTCCATTAAAGTCAGGCCTGTTATTTGGATTCTTAGTCAGAAGCTTCGACACCAAATCTTTTGCCTCTTTCGGGAATGTTTCAGGAAATAAAGGATTTGACTGTGTAATCAACTCATAAAGTTTCGTTCTATTCTGCGAATCAAAAGGTGGCTTCCCGCAAATCATCTCGAACATCATCACACCAAGACTCCACCAGTCTATTTTGTGCGTGTACTTCAGCTTGTATATCATTTCTGGTGACAAATATCTGCTCGTGCCGCAAAAGTTGTCATCGCCGCCATCGAGCTCGAAAATCTCTGTTGACAGCCCGAAATCAGTGAGCTTTATGTGGCCACTGCTGTCGAGCATGACGTTCTCTGGCTTGAGGTCCCTGTAGATTATGCCGATACTGTGCAGGTAGGACAAGGCGAGCGCAATTTCAGCCGAATAAAGCCTGACTTCTTCGATTGGAAAAAACTTTCGATTCTGGAGATGGTAGAAGAGTTCTCCACCTGGCACATATTCCAGTCCTAAGTAGAACTTGGATGGATTCTGGAAAGCGAAGAAAAGCTGGACAATAAAGGGATGATGCGCTTTCATTAAGATATTTCGTTCGGCAATGACAGTATGCGATTTCATTGCATCTAGGAGTTTTCTCTTTTGTATTGATTTGATTGCATATAGTTTTTGCGTAGTTCTGTGTCTAACGAGCATGACTTTTCCGAATGCGCCTCTTCCGAGCACGTGAAGTATATCGAATGAGCTCATTGATAGGACAGGTGATGACTCGAAAGAGCTTCGTATTCCTGTCATCCATTTTTGCACATTCTCGTTAGAATCTGTAGTAAATGTGATCGGATCTAAACCTTCGAGAGTGAGCATGAATTTCGGTGAATTTGAGTCTATAAGTTGTTCAACAATCATATTAGGATTTAATTCGTATGTTGTGTCGATTTCTTTGCATGATTCATCAAAATAAAGCGCTAATATGTTATCTCTTAGTACTGTATATCGCTTGGCCCACTTCTTCTCGCCAAGTGACTTCTTTTTGAGCCAGCCTTTCAGTTCCATTATGTCGTCAATATCCTCAGAACTTTCATTCTTACTCATTATGTATTATAGGGGCTGACAAAAATAAAAAGGGGAGAAATCTTCCAAACAAAATTAAATTTTAACCAAATATTCATATTATAGTCAGAACAAAGAACATAATATCATCATAATTAATTTTAAAACAAAGATATATTTTTATCCTACAGAGATAATGCTTAGATATCATAATTATAGATACTTTAGGATACATAAATTTTTATATATCAATTTGTGTCTAATTTATCGGCAGCTTTTAAAATTCAATTTATCTTTTGTTTTAAATTCAAATATATGGTGGGCGTATAAAAGTAATTCTACTGTTGTAAACCTAATATTTCTTTATCATTTATTAAGACATTCTATATAATAAAAAAAAAATATTATATTTTACAAGAATTGGATTGGTGATAGACATGCATCCATAAATATATTATATAAAGGTACAGTAACTCAGAACTGCACAGCTTATTTGCCTAATAGTGAAAAAAAAAAAAAAAACAAATATTTATTCATAAATATATTACACACAAAGAACATAACAAATTAAAGATCAACAAGAGATCCAAAGAATTCTAAGTTATTCAAAGCGAGAAGATTGTCGCCGCGTGCATTTGGACCAGTCATTCTTAGTCTTATATATCTATAAGAATCCGAATTATCTGTCTGGCAGTCAAATGAAGCAACTTTGTTTGATCCATTTAATTCATTTGTATCTTTTTCATCTATAGTATTCCAGTTTATGAGATCATTAGATCCTTCAACAGCCCATGACTTCAAGTGGCAGCTGTCTTCAGAGAATTTGATAGTCTTGATCGTATATTTATTAACGATCATTTGTCTCTGCATGAAATCAAACAAAATGTATTGACCGGTTTTATTTTGGCTGAACCAGTAGTTATTCCAGCCCCTGTCGGCAACTTGCCATGGAGATCCATGATCACTGCTACTCGCAGATATCTTAACAATGCCATTTTCACTGACATTTCCGTTTGCCAATGCTGTGAGCGCAGTTAAAACACCATTAAGAGGCTCTTCAGGGTTGAATGGATAAGTTGTCAAATGTCTTTCAGCGACAGAAATGTCTGCTTCTGCTTCATCTATGATAATATTCTTTTGTGGTGATTTTGTAGACTTCGGGGAGCCAGGAACTGCGACTTCTTCGATAATTACTTTTGTTTGTTCGTATTTGTTTTCTAAAATCTTTAATTGGCCATTAAAATCTTCTATTTCTCTCTCTTGTTTCTTTCTTTCGTCTTTTTCGCGCTTTTCTAATATAGATAAACGATTTTCAATATCAGTAACATCATTCTTAAAGCTTTTAGCTTCTCCGTTGACTTTTTGGACAAGTCCTGTAATATCATCCATAATCAGGTCAATGCATTTGAGAATTGTGTCAACAGATGTAGATGGAGTGTGAAGTGATGAAACTGTTGTATACATTTTCTCTATTTTAGACTCAATCAATGTAGTTTCTAATACACTGAGCTTTGTTAGATTTATAAGAGAATCTGCTGCTAATTCAGGATCAAGATTTGGATTATCAAGGAAAGCAATGGCTTCATCGCGTGTTAAGTAATAGAAATCGATTCTCTTTGAGAGAACTGAGGCTTTGCTGCCATGTATTTGCATCATTTTTTGAACAAATTTAAAATAATTTGTTTGATCTTTGATTTTGATGTTTGGATTATCAATGCACTGTATTATGAAGTCTAGAGGAAGATTAATGAATTTATCATTCTTCAAAGCACGATCAAAGTTTATAGCAATAATTTCATCGAGTCCATCAACGAGTTTTTTGTCTGTACTTAGCAATTTCTTGATTACCATGTTGACATCTGGGCCTTCGTCTATGAAAGATCTGAGTTCTGAGTATAATGTATCGACTTTCCAAATCAAACTTAAACTAAACAAATCATAAACGCTTTCACTTGTAATTGTATACTCTTCTCCTTGTATTGCATTGACAAATTGCGCGAAATATTCCTCTTTAACTGGTGCTTCCATTGTAATAGATGTCAAATCTGTGCCAGCAACCATATCTCTGAACTTTTTAGAATATAATGTCGCCTTGAATTTCACTATAGGGTATTTTTTGCCTTCAAATATTATCGTAAAATCTTCCTGTAGCTGAACTTGTTGTGAACTCATTTTTATTGTCACTTTTAGTGTAAGACCCTAAAATATTTTAATTTATAACCTTAATTATTCATGCTTTATTGATATATCAACTAAAAAAGATGTAATTCGGGTATTATAAATATATTAATAATTCATCGCATTGATTATTTGCTAAGCAAGATATGATATACGCAATAGCCTGAAGCTGTTTGGTAAAGCGATGTAAAAAGTGCAATAAAAACGCGAAAAGATGGAGGAAATAGATTGAGTGACTTATGCAGTACTTAATCGTTTTATTGATAGTGACACTGCAAAAGAATACGCTGATGTCGCATTTCCAGAACAGGTTACGAGAGGAAACGCAGATATGACTCCTCGCTCTTGTCTATTATACGAAAACCGTTATAAAAATAAAATATATAAACTGATTAGATGATCGAATGTGTCAATATCATACAATTTTAATTAAACATAAAAAATAAATTATTATTAATTAGTTGGTTGTAGTTGATCTACGGGGTTTGGATGCTCTCCATCAGCATGATTTAATTGCGCTTCTTGAGGGGTTCCTTGAGCTTTCTTTTTTGGAACTCGTTTCTTAATTCGCTTTCCACTTTGTTGTTGCGGCTGCTGGACAGTTTGATATTGCGCTGGTATTGGATAGGCGCCTGGAGGATATGCAAAGTTTCCTCCTTGAATGAAACTTGGTTGAGCATAAACTAAACCTTGAGGTGTCTGGATTAAATATATAGGCGTTTGTAATTGTGTTTCTTGGGTAAACTCATGTGCTGGATAAGGCGTTTGGATAAATTGTTGCGGATATTTTTGATAAATTTGTTGTTGAGTTCTTGCTTGATTTGGAGCAGTTGAAGGTGGTTGGGAAACAGTTTTGTAGCCCTGAGGTGCCTGTGGCTGATATTGCTGTTGAATATAAATTGGCTGTTGAATAATTTGAGATTGGCCGAAATTTTGTGGCGGGGCCTGTTGACTTACATTCTTCTGCTCAGGATTCTGTGGCGGTGACTGAATATAAACGATTTGTGGCGAATTTTGAAATTGTTGCGTTTGCACGAAAGCTTGTGGTGGAATGCCTTGCTGAATGAATTGCTGTTGAGGAATCTGGGGTTGCTGAATGAATTGCTGTTGAGGAATCTGGGGTTGCTGAATGAAAATAGGTTGTTGAGAAATTTTATTCGGAAACTGCGGATTTTGAATAAATATCTGTTGTTGGGACTGTGCTTGTGCTTGTTGTTGTCTTTGCTGTTGTAAAAATGGTGGCTCGATATAAGCTGATTCTGGAATATTTGGTAATTGGCGTTTTTCTGGTGGTGTTGTTAATGTTCCAAGAAGCTGTCCCGGTGGCGCTTGGAATGGATAAGCTCCGTTTGCATTTTGATGAACTTGAGTTGTAATTCTTGCTATTTCCGTACCAGAATCAGCAGATATCATTGTAAATTCTTGTGTGACGATCGTATTTTTTTCAAACCATGATAATGGCAGAGCTACTCTTGCGTATTCGATTGATCTATCTTCATTAGCCAAAACAATCGAAAATCCTGTTTTTATTTTACTAAAGCTTGGAAATTCGCATATTGAGTCTGATGAAAACTCATTTTTCCCTTCTAATTTTATATTATACGTATCGCTGAGAGCTAATTGACTGACAAAAAGTTGAAATGACTCGATTTCTTGCAATTTCGCATCAGTAATTACAATCTTTGGGAATCGTATATATACATTTCCCAACATTAGAGATTTAAAAATTTTGACATGTATAATTAATTATTTGACAAAAATCATTAGATTGACACGTATAGTATTTTATTATACAAAAATCACCCCTCATGGATTTCAACTCTTAACATTTTTATAATACAATCACTATATGTGCAGAAGTATAATATTTAGTTTACTATGATTTTTCTAAAGGAACATGCTTTGGAAATATATTTGTGTTTACAAAAATCATGAGAAGAAAGATTTTCTTATGTATTAAATAAATATGCAAATTTTTTCAATGCTGCACAACATTGTCAATTTAATTGGCACCTTTATCGGTGAAAAGCTTGCAAATATCGTGGTTATCAGATTGTGCAGTCCAATCTAATGGAGTCTCGTTATCGTGTGTTTTCTTTGTTATATTGGCATCATTTTCAAGACAAAAATCAACAAAGACTCTTGAGCCAAGATCGCAAACACGATGCAACACAGTATATGAATGAAATTCATTGTTGATCCCTGTGCTTTGATTATTAATACTAAAAATGAGAGCTTGGATGTTTGCGGATTCAAATACTTCCGCCGAAATAATTATTTCGCATTCCATTCTACCCAAAAACTAATCTGCGACATCATTTCTGTGATACATCAATGATTTGGTAAACCAATATCCTAACTCAAAAACCGAGGCAAATATAAATCAAATAAGAGCATTGGAGTGTTAAAATTGATTCAATTTATAGACAATATATAACAAGAAGTTAGGATATTGGTTTTACATGACAGATTGTCATATTCATTAGAATTTTGTATAATTTACTTGTCAAATTATGTGACATGCTGTCAATTTTTTTTTTTAATTGCCTTTTAAAAATTGCCTTTTCTGGACGATTTTGACCACAAATATATTAGTGAATAATAAATCATTATAGTGTTAATTAACCTGCATAGTGCATAGGGTAATCATTATTATATATTTAGAACCAGTTGTCCTAAAGACCACTAACCAACAATTCACAGATGAAAATTTGTGTTCAGCCAATTATCATGTTATTTATATGTGCAAATTACTACTCTTCAATGTAAATTTGTTCTTCTTGTCTTTAAACTAAAATGATTTCGATTTTTATATATAAACATAAATAGCAAAAACAATACAACAAATATAACAGAAAGTATCTTAGTTGTCAACAACAAACATGTCTGATATTGAGTCTTCTTCATCTTTGGTGGATAATGATGCATTAGAGATCGATTTCTTTGACTGCGAGTCTTTTTCTTTCTTATGGGAATGCGATGAGAGTGTTGAGTTTGATATAGAGCTCATTGTTGCTTGCTGTTTGATAGGTTTTGATTGATCAAGACTCTGCTGCTTGTCTATTGCAGTTTCGGTTGCATATGACTTCGAAGTAGTTTTTTCTTGAGATTTTTCCGATTTCTTCTTCTCTTGTAGTGGAAAATCGTTCTGAAGCTGATGCCTTGCCGCTCTTTTAACTCTTTGATACTTTTCGTTGTCAAAATCGAGAATCTTAGCAGTTTGTCTTGGTGTAATATAATTAACAGGATGTCCGAGCCTGATTTCGTTGACTTTCTTCGCGACTTGCTTGTTGATTCTCCTTATTTCTTCCTCGATATCCATATTTCCATCTCCTGACTCTGTCAAGAAACTGCTGTCGAATTCAACATGCAGCACATCTTGCGTCAGCGGGATTCTCGCTTTGACCGTCTGCAATGGATTTGGTTGAGACTGCATCTTAGGATTATACTCGTAGAAGTCTAGCTTAGGATAATCAGTCTTCGCCTTCTCGTCTTGCTGTTTTCTGAATATCTGCTGCTGAATTCTGAACTTCTCCATAGTTGTCGTGAAAGCGCGAGTCTGTTCCAGCAATGTAGTCTTAAGCATGTCGATTTCTTTTTTGAGCTTTTCAGCTTCCGCCCTTTGAGGAAGTGGATGATCAACTCTTAGCGATGTCCATGCATCTACGTGCGATGGATGGGTCTTCTGTATGTGCTGATCAACATATTTCAGCGCTTGGAACTTTTTACCGCAAATTGGGCACTTTTCGTATTCATGATAAGCATCTCTAAGTAAGGCTTGATCTCTTTCTTTCGAATCATACAAAAGTTTGATCTTCTTCTTCATTGCTCTATTTAGTTGTTTTAATTTATGTATTTCGTCTAATAGAAAGTCTTGACAATCGAACATATATTTTATTGTTGTTTGTAGATTATCTATTAGTTGCACACAAAGTGGATTTCCAAACATTCGTCGATCTCTATCATTTAGATTTGCAAACGTAAAGCTGTTGATGAATTCCTGCATTGTATCGTAATCTTGGGTTTCTTTTAACATAATTGGATCGGTTTTTTGCACTAATCCCCAATCAATCCCATCATGGAGCTTATGGTTGAACTGATCTACCCTCGAATTATCAATAAGTAAAAGATTTTGCATGTTTTTATAAATTTAACGTGCGCAAAATTATAAAGGGGCTGGCCATAATAAAAAGGGGATGAATTATAATTTATAAAGGGTTTAACCAAAATATGAAGGGATTATTATTTAATTTATAATGGGGTTGGATAAAATAAAAAGGGGTTGATTAAAATTAAGGGGTTAAATATAATAAATAGGGGATGTAAATATTAAATATAGAGGGGTTATCAAAAATAAACAGGGGTAATAAATTAGTTGCGAAATCTGGTTTATAGATATAAATGAGGTGTTTTTGCATATCCAAGAAATAGTTAATAGAGATCGCTATGTCTAATAATATGTGCGAAAGAGGACCGAATCCTTTAATAAGTCCATGAAAATTTCGATTTTCCAAGTTACAACCTTGATTTTGACTCTATTGAACATGGAAATAAGGAAATTAGCTTAGAAATAAAAATTTGATAGCTGTTCCAGGCACAGTTCATGTAAGATTTTGTTTGGAAAAATTCCTTATTTGATTTTGATTACTAATTATTAGCGTTAATTAGTTTATTATTTATAAATGTAAGCATTTTCATGAATAATTTTGGATGGAATCGCATGAAAGTCGAGAGCGTGAATTAATAATTCGATTTCATATGTCAATGACAGAGTTTCGGATAAATCTTTCGAGTTCAATTTCCATGTCGGATTTAATCTATGGAAGAAAGAAGCATTAACTACGAAAAAAGATTAATCGGATAAGAAATGTTAGAACCGTATATAATAATAGTTTAATTCTATTAGAAAGAAGTTTTATGGTATAAGCTCATAAACAGCCTGCCAGAAGGCAATCAAATTCAGATTATTTGCCCAAGATGTAATATCTGCTCTATCGGAGTACGCCACATAATCAGAGTGGTTACTCTTCTTACGAATACCTTCCTTGGAAATCTTATAACCGAGGGATCCTCCGCCAATCTTTCGAATAAGAAGGTGCTCGGGATCTTTCTTTTGCGCTGGTTGGTATGAAGATACTGTACCAGGTATATCTAATTCGCCAATTTGGTCTTTCATTGTATTGTCATGATAATATTTCAAAACAAAACCTTCAATAGCAAAGCAACGATCTTTCTTCGTCTTGAAGAGGCCTCCGATCTTCTTCAGCATTCCCCTCTTCTCGTATTCAGGAGGAGAATTGAAGTGTGTAAAAGTGAAAAATACCGGAACTGGCCTTTTATCAACATCGTTGAAAATTCTTTCTTTGTACTCCTTTTTTATATTGAGCTTGTCCGTAATCTCCATGAATTTTGACTTGGGATACTTTTTAGAAGGCACAGCCATTCCAGATTGGATTATAATGGCTTTAATCAAACCAGAAAGAGTCGGCAGGTCAAATTCAAGTGTCGGATTGCATGTTTTGAACACCGACGCGAAAATATCAATGATTAATTGTAATATTTCTTTATTGTCAGGAAAAGCAATTCTTGAGAGGCAGTAGTATATTGAGTCTGATAATTTCATATATTCGTGGTTGATTGATGAGAAATAAAAGTATAGGAACGAACGAGATTCGAAAGGAAATTGTTGTCCAAATATAAGTTTTGACATTGTTGATGGATAAATACCCTTGCAATAGAATAAATATGGTCCAAGGTTGGCCAAATGTACAATATTTGAATCCGTTGCCATAGCAATAGTTAACATTCCGAATGGATCTTTGTTAAAGTTGTTCGCGTAGTCATTTGGATAGTTAAACTTCGGCAGATCAAGTGGAATGAACATCTCTGGTACATCAGGAGGCGCTCCATTCCAACTTTTGTAAAGATCGCCCGCTAAATCATCCATCTGAAATCTTGTGTTATCTTTTATCAATATTCGATTTGTAAATATCAGAATTCTTTTGTAAACATCAGAAAAAATTATTTTACCTTGAATTTCACCTTAATTAACTCCATCCTTTTCTGAATTATCTATAGAATGGATTAAATTTTTACTATTTATTTTTTTGAAGGTTTCGATTTTGGATTTGTTATTCTTGATATGCAGATTATTGACAGATACTTTTTTGAATATAACGGTTTTCGGCCGTTATCGAATTTTTCTTTGTTTTTCAAATTTATTTTGATAGTACATTAGCGTACCATTATAAATTTGCCACAGTTCGCGAAAAAAATGTTGGTCACTTTTGAAACCTTTTAAAAAATTTAAATGATATTATAACTAATAACATAATTAGCTCGTATTTTCCAATTTCATTTCACAACGACATTTTTATCACTTACATGGCAGATTTCGCAATAAATTTGTCATGTAATTATAATAGTGATCGAATTGATTCTATATGAAAATAATAATATGTTCATTTTTCTATTTATGTCGTTGTATTTTCAATAAAATGTCAAAGATCGGAAAAAAAAAGTGGATTCTTGGCAAAAGAATGGCCTGCTTCATATACATCAATTCAATGGTTTAATTTTGGTGACTTTAAACAAATGAAATATTTTGAAATCGAATTCCGCTTTAAAATTCGTTATGTTCTGACCAACTTCGCTTATTCATTCTACTTATTTTGTCACTAACAACCATTGATCTAAATTCTGACAATGAATATAACTTAATGAAGTAAGCTAATTAATGAAATGCAATATCTTGAAAATATTGCTGCATGTAACAGAGAACATATTCGATGAATTGTTAATTAAATAACAAATTGTTTTAACTCCAAAATTTGAATTAGAAACGGAAATGAGCTTCATTCGTTTACCTCATGAATTTAAGAATAGCTCATCGTGAAATATAATATATACGATTCCGATGAACAAAATATTATTTTCTTGATTAAATTCATAAATTCGCGATGTGCATTCTCATTATCTCGCTTTTTTCTTCTATGCTATGCATGAATCATCAAAATTGCGCAAACATCAATGAATTTTTTTTCACACTCAAGCAGATTGGCCAATCATCAGCGCTGTGCAAGTATAAGTATCTTTAAGATAACTATATTTCCATTCTGCTGATATTGAGTCTGTTTATTGAAATTTTTTTGATGATTCATAAAAAATTAATAATTTTTGATCATTAATGCACCATGCAATGATATGGAACATGAATATCATTAGAAAGTAAAAATTTTAACAAACATATAATTTTTAAAACAAATGAGCGAGAAAGATTGCTTATGATGGGATTAATGGATCCTCATCAAACTTCTTGATAAATAACTGCTTGGTTTCTTGAAAATCTAAAACGCTTTCTCCTCCATCAAGAGAATATTTGATTAGCATCTTTCTTGCGGCTTCTTTCTTGAATTCATCAATGCAAACCTTCGCAAAAAGGAGAATATCGCTTGAAACAGCAAGAGAATACCAAAAAGTTTCATCAAGTTTTGTAACTAAATATTTCATCATTTTCTCGTTGAGGTTCATACCCCATACTGATATAAGATCCTTCATTGTATGTCTGCATGATGGATGAGCCAAAGATTGAATAATGCAAATTTGCGCATCGTCGACCATTTTGTCTCCAAGTATCATAGAATACCTTAGAAGAGCCAGAAGAATCAAATGCGGATCAACAATGCCCGAAAATTGAATTGCGTGAACAAATCTAACTTGTGCGTATGGAGAAGTAGCAGATGGAGCAATGGAGTCGATGATATTCGACATTTTAACAATAGTGAGGGAATTTTTCAGCAGTTTGGTAAATAATGCAATCGCGTGCGACAATGAATTTGATCTTCTGAATAAAGCAGCGATCAAATTACAATCTGAGCTGTTAATCATAGTATACTTAGGCTGTATACTGTATATAGAGTCATTAGAAATCAATTGATTGCTGTTAATTATAGAAATAATTGGAATATCAACAGAAAATGAATTTCCGATGATAATTTCAGCTGATTCATACATATCTATGAGAATGCACTTTTTGACGCTCTTGTCGTAAGTCATAAGTAAATTATCATAAACAGAAAAGGATAAATCTGAGAAATTCTTGCTTTCAGGGAAATAATTGGATACTGATGTAGAAACGACGCTCTTTTGAGTCTCAAAGATAACTTTTTGTATAACAGCCCTTTTTTCTTTGTCCGGGAAAAATAATAATAAACAATGTGACAACCCGAGGATTTTAACCGGAGAACCAAGATTATCTATGGTTTTTTGGTTGACTCTGAACATTTCCTTTGGATGATCGATGCGATAAACATTGATATACAAATTATCAGTGAAACATAAGTAGTTTTGATAAAAGCAGCAGCTTGTTATTGTTGTTCTCATGTAATGAATCTCAAGGAAATGCATATTGAAGCATGAAACGCCTTCTTCGGAGACTACGTAAAAAACTTCATCAAAAGGAACGAATGCGCCCAATATTTTTCTATGGAATGAAAGAGAACTTAACTCAAACTCAACGATTTGTGGCAATAAGTAATTTTCGTTGTAAATGTCGAGATTATAAATGAAGCCAATCGGCATTTTGCGTTTTGTCGCATAAATAAATAATACATCGTTCTGTATATAGTCAATGTGATTGATTTTATCAGTTGATGGCAACAACCCCAGTTCAGAAATTGGAACTATTCTTTTTTCGAATTTTGAGAAGATCGTGAGCATCTGAAACGACGGATCTACAATGAACGCACTGTTCCTACCAATTATCTCGCTTCCTGCTTCAAAACTGTCAACTTTGTCGAATGATAAAACTTCACACATAATTATTTGTTACTTTTAAGATTCTGTCATGTAAAGTGGCAAGAAGTTAAATTTACATGTCAAAACAGCAAAGCACCTTGAATCAGCTCTTCAAAGTGCTCGTTTAAAATTTCAACTAGGTGTGATGAACGAGTAGGGTTTATATTATAGCCTCATTATGTCTGAAAATGGATAATATGTGTTTAGTCATATATCATGAAATTTCCTGACCACCAAAGGCAAACTCATATCTTTTGTAAACATCAGAAATATTGAGTTAGTACCACTTTTTGAGCCTCAGTAATTGCTATTGATATGTTTAATTTTCGGGATAATTTGAGAAAACATAAAAGACTCGCTTCGATGTCTGAAGCACCAAGATGTAGCTCACAGTAATCAGCATCAACTGTCAAATGATGAGTCATTGAAGAAAAACTCATGCAATTCGCAAATTGAATCTCATTTTTTACAAAAATCACTGCAACACATCTCATTCACAACGGATATGGAAGCTTCATCGGCTCCTTGCACCAGTTTGGAATATGTGCTTACAATAATTCGATGTCTATTTGACAGATTGAACAAAATCACCCATTATGATGCTATTATTAAAAAAAGTCGTCTTTGATGGAAAGTTGACAGATATTCGCCGCCAAGACATGGTTCATCTCAATGGATCTACATATCTCGATTACACTGGTTCTCGACTACAAGAAGACTTCATGCCATGATGCTATAGATATAATAGATTGCGTTCCACTCGGTGCTATTAGAATATATATCGGTGCATACACAACAATCGAAGATATATTCAAGTTGGAGAAATTCGTTGCTGATAACTTCGCAGAGTAATATTATTCATACTCAAAGATCTGTTTGTCTAAAATATACTCAAATGCCTGTAGTATAACAGCCTAAATTGTAGTAATGTTTGGCAGTAAATGTTTAGCTTTTGATGATAATGATTAAAATCTATAAAATAAATCAGATGAAAATGTTTAAACATGGTGTCTGAAAAATCAGCTTGTTTTCTTCTTAAAGATCTCCATGAAGCCTAATAAGAACTGTCCGAACTGCATCATTTTGAATTAGTCAGATACGATCATTTGGTGAAGAGGCGAAAACAAAGTTGATACTTCTAAAAGCAAAGAAATTTCTAAAAAACACTCTATACTTTGATTGCTACTTTATTATAAATGATTTGCATTCAATAAATGGTGCTTTTGCAGATCTTTAAATGTTCAAATTCCATAATTTAAGGCATTCATTCAATGTAATAGTAGAGATTTGAGAGAAAAGTTTATGTTTTATAATATGAAATAATATAAAGAACTGCAATAAAAATATATATCAATGTTTAATTACAAGTTCTGCTCCCATTTTAATTTCCTTCGGGTTCTTCCTTGAAGGTCTGAACTTTCCAGTAATCTCCATGCCAAATATAGGTCCACCAGCTGGACTGTGCAGAAGACAGACGGTTTTGAGAGGCTCGGCCGTTTCTCCTTGTTTTCTTGGATCAATCATCATATCTGTTGTCGCTGGGAGTCTTTTAGAAACATGGAACTCGCAGTCAGACATTATCATGTCTTTTCCTAATAAATAGTCTTCTTCGAAGGCAACTTTGCTCTCGAAAATGAAGTGCGCGTATAACTGCTCTAAATCTTCAACACAGCACTTTTTAAGTGACTCAGTGAAGAAGCATCTGAATGTATTCATATCTCTTTGCGAGACCTTAACCAAAATCGCCTTGCGGCCCAAAACATCAGTGAGCCACTCATTGACTTCCGGACCATAGATGACTCCAGAGATTTTCTCGTGGCAAACTGTTGAAGACGTGAAATCTGTTCCACGTGGGGTTTCGTTTGCTGGTATTTTGAGCTCCCTTCCATCTACGCTTGTTATAGTGAGCTCGTTGTTCTCTATTTTTGTAGACATTCTAGCAAGAAGCGGGCATCTCTGTCTATCGAGTAATGTAGACATTTCGTCTGCAATCGCCCAAGTAGAGTCGTATTGCAGACCTGTTGCGACGAGTTTCCACTGAGGAGTGTTTTCGTCTAAGACGACTTCGAAGCCTTGCAGGCCTTTGACTGGGTGTATTATCATGTGCTTCAGCTTGTAGCTCTCGCTTGAGACGATTTTTTGTGTTTCTTTCTCGCAAAAATGACTCTCGAAGAATTCCGAAAGTCTGTCAACATCTTCTTTTGTTGATTGGTAGCCGAAACTGACTCTGACTGAGCCAACGTGTCTGCCTTCCATTATTGATGCTGTTAAACTGCATGATGCCTCGTGCGCGCGAGTTGCTTTGTAGATATCTGCTGGTTTCCAGCCCAAAGCCATATATGTGCCTCCTGGGTTGCAGTGGACACCAAATCTAACGTAAACAGAGTTAGCTGTGGCGCTGGTGAAGATTCCATCATGAGGAATTGGGCCGCCAAAAGAATTTCTGATATTAAATGCGACAATGCCACCTTGTTCTAATGGATTCTTGGATCTTTCAGCTGGATATAGCTCAAAGACTGGTTTTCCGTTGTAATGCTTGAGATTTTTAAGTCTATTTGCAAAATCATCAGCAAGTTCGAAAACATGCTGTGAAATTGGTTTATCTAATGTCTTCTCAATTGAATTTCTAACCTGAAGACCAGCACGAGCAGCAATTACAGAAATTTCATTGTAAGGAAGCTGAGAGAGTCCGCTTAGGAATGACATAGCATCATGACGCACCAAAAGAACACCTCCTGGTGTGCCAAACATCTTCAAAAGCGAAAACACAACATATTGCGCAGGATTTTTCGATAAATCTAAGTCGCATGTAGGAACATATGCAGCGGCATCAAACAAAACATGGCAGAAGAGGCCTTCTTCTGGTTTACTTTGTCCAATGAATTGATTGCACCAATCAAGTGGATATTTTTTACCGCTGAAGTTGCTTTCAAGAGAATAAGCGAATAAGTTGTGAGCCTTTCCGATTGTTTTTGGATATGAACCAACCGGTTGCACTTCAGCGCCGCGGGCCAAAGCGATTTTTCTGATTCCGAGAATTGAATTGTGTGTATCTGCATGTTCGATGAACTTTCCACCAGCACCAAATGGAAATGAATAAGCTAAAGCGCGAATTGCTGCTGATGTATTATGATAGAAGAAAATATCGTAAGAATTTTCGTCAACGTGGAAAAGATGGAGGAGTTCTTGCTTAAAGGCGTCAATTTCTTGCTGAGCTTTGCTTCTTTTGCCACCAATATTATAAAATAAACTTGGATCAGTATAAAATTCTTCAATTTTCGCAACTTGAGATTGACTTATCGGCGAGGAACCACCATAGTCGGCAAATGTACCAGTAGAAAGCTGAGGAAACTCCATAGCAAATTCGCCGATCATTTCTGACACAGGTCACAAAAATTCCGCCATTTTACATGACAAATTATTTTACATGTCATTTTTAATTTTGAGTCAAGCATCACTGACCGGACTTTGTGTTTATATTATGCATATAAAGTTTAGACTTCGCATAGTTTAAAAAATGATATGGATAGAATGAACTCTGAGGAAGGGTTTGACAACTTCATGATGACATTTTTCTGAATCTAAAATCAAAGCCGTATTGTTGTATTTGCTATTAATGTTGACATTTATTCAATTGAATATGATAGGGAGTTTGAACACTTCTTGATGATCGTTATATGAAGCCCAAATCAAAGCAGTATTATTGAAGTTGTCTTTAGTGTTTTCATCCATTCCAGGATCTGCTCGAAGGAGTTTTACAGTTTTATTGCCTTTTGCGTTTACATCTATTCGAGAAATATGAGAAATGCTTTTTATAGCAATAATCGGAATGAAGATTTCAAAAAGTTGAAAAAAAAAATAGTTTTATAAGTGAATCCTGATACATAACAATAAATCATAGTAAAAATAAAATTATATAATCTATGAGCTTTCGAAGAATTTCAAAATCTTCAATGCAGTGCCTTTCTGCTTGATGTTACCTTTCTCAGCGAATGTCTTGATATCTGGGGTGAAGCTCTTTTCTAATTTAGACATCTGCTGCTGGCTGAGGTCGCTGAAAATTGTCGCTATCAACTCCAAGATTGCGACTGGAATCTGAGAGTCAGATGGCAAAGACTTGGCTGTCGAAAGCTTGGCTCTAACAATGTTAAGGAAAGTCTGGTCGGTGAGTTTGATAGTGAAGTCCTTTGAGTTCTTGCAGATTTCGTTCAATCTCTGCAGCATTGTTGGAGCATTTTCGTAGTTGACAGTATCAATGCCATCCCTGAACTTAGCCAAACTTTCGTCTGTCATCAAGATTGGGTATATACCGAAGTCTGGGTCACTTGCAAGCATAGCAATAGCTGCCATAGCTCTAGCGCCCCAATATTGCTGGGTGAGTGTGGAAATGTAAATCTCTATAAGTTTGTCATCGATCAACTTGATCATAACGTCTTTGTTCTGATAAGCGACCTTCGGGAAATCAATGAGCATGTACATGACGAGCGCCTTGAGTTCAGTGTCTGAGTCAAGATATGGTCTGAGCGATGAAATGAGTGAGCTTCTCGCCACGACTTCAAGTCTCTCCTTGGAAAGCTTACACATAGAAGAAAGGACTTGAATAAGGTTCGCGTGGATTGCAACAGCATCTGTTTTGTCGAACTCTGCTTTAACCATTGCGCAAGCCATCTGCATGACACCAGCTTGTGCAAGGCTGTCTCTTGTATCAGAGACAACAGAAATAACTTTGATCGCTTTGCAGAGAAGCAATATATCAGAGACAGGCAGTTCTCTCCTGACAGAATCTGTATCTTGGTCATACATGCACTGTACAATGTTGCCCATAACATCTCTCTCAGCCATCGCAAGTCTGACTTTTGTATCAGCCTGGCTGAGCTTGTGCATGATTTCGCAGACTGTGTCTATAGCCTTCTGGTGCTCTTTCTTCTTCATGTTGACAAGCAAGATCAAAACTCTGCTGAGCGGCTCAATCAAGCCTGCGCTCATGAAGAGCCTGCAGAAATCTGAAACTTGAATACCAGACTTCGCGATCAATATCTCGTTGATTGAGTGGATGGACTGTAATACTAAGTCGCACTCTTCTTCAATATCGAACTGGAGTGTCTCAACTAAAGCTGCAATGCCGTTGCAAGAAATGAACATCTGAATGTTGTCGTTTGTTTCATTCTTGTGGTCACCTGAGTTCCTGCAGATCTCCGATGTGATCTTCATCGCTCTTGTTCTGATTTCTTTCGAGTAGCTTGTGTCTTTGAGGAATTTGAGAACAGGAGGGATACCACCCAAAAGGCAGAAGTTCTCTTTGAGCTTCTTGTGGTTCTGAATCATCTCATAAATAACCTCAAGAACTAATTCTTCCGGAAGATCATTACCGAATTCGATGATTTCGATGATAGGCATCAAACCCTGCTGTTCGATGATGCAAGAACGAACAGTTCCATCTTTCTTGATAATATCCAAGACTTCTGAGAAAGCAAATTGAAGTTCGCTGCGTGACATTGTTGTCGAAATCGATTTGATGACAATAATCAAACGCTTCTTCATTTCTTCGACTTCGATTCTGTGCGCGAACAGTTCCTCATCGTTCTCGTCGCTGTCGTTGAACAAATCTAAGTTGATTGCTTTCTTCTGGACAGGCATTGAGATAGAAAGTGGTCCATCACTTGCTCCTGTATCTCCATCATCAGGGAAGTCGAAGTCATCATCAGCATACTGCTTGAGTTCTTCGTTTCCTTCGAATGCCTTCTTCTGGGGCTGTACTTTCAGTGCTGGGAAGTCCAATGAAGCTGAAGGTGCTGCAGGGTTTGTCTTTGGCTGCGGCTTTTCGTCTGGAATGTCGACAAAAGCAACACGACGTGGTCCATTTGGTGAAATTGAGATCGGAGCAGCTCCTTTCTTGAAGTTGAACTCTTCATCTTCCAAGCCATCATTGATATCATCATCTCTAAGCTCACCTCTTGTCTGTGTTTTGAGCTGTGTGACTTTCGTTGGCTGAAGAGCAAGTTTGTCTGATACATTCAGCTTTCTTGATTTAATGTCGAAATCGTCATCACCAGAATCTTCGAATTTCGCGAGACCGGTCTTCTTAACGATTGGCTGTGTTCCTGGCGCTTTAACATCAGGCTTCTTGGCTTCCTTTTGGTCATTAGATGTGTCACTGTCGGAGAAATGGAAATCGTCAATGTTCATTTTCGGTCTTTCCTTTGGCGCTGAGAGTGGAAGCACTGATATAGAGTTTGGCGCCCTGAGTGTTGGCTTTGCAGCTGTTTCGCGCTTCTCGCCAAGCTCTTCCATGGCTTTTTTAACGAAGAAGAAATTATAACATTCTTCAGTTGAAGGTCTTTCATCTGGATTTTTCGCGAAGCAAGCGCACAAGAAGTCCTGCAAGTGAGCAGAAGCCTTCGCAGGAATTGGTGGCGTTTCATTTAAGATTTTAATTCTTGCTTCTTCAGGAGGAAGTTCGCTGAAAGGTGGTTTTCCTGTGAGTAATTCGATAATTGTTGCGCCGACGGACCATATATCGCTTTTATTTGAAAATGTGCGAGATTCGATAACTTCAGGAGCTGCCCAGTAAGGATGTTCGTTAATTGAACGAGTGGAAACTTCAGCACTAAGTCCAAAGTCAGATAATTTTAGGACACCACTCGCCAAAAGCAAGTTTGCTGCTTTAAGATTTTTATGAACTTGGCCTTGACTGTGTAAAAACTCTAATCCTTTGATCATTTCGTATGTGTATCTTCCAACGAGTTTTTCTGGAAGTGTGCTGAATCTGTCGAGCGTATTTTTAACGGAAGATCCATCGCACCATTCTAAAGCGATGAATGCTTCATCTGGATTTGTTTTGTACATTATTTCGTTGATGTATGTGATATGCGGGTTGTAAAGAGAAGAAAGGACATTGATCAATCTGTAAATTGTTTTCTTTTCGATATTCTTGAGACTCTCTGAAGGGAAATATTTCATTGCGAAGAATTTTCCTGACGTTTTGGACAATGCTTTCACGACAATGGGACGATTGCAGTCCTCAGGGATCTTTTCCGAGAAAACATAGTCCTTAAAAGAGTTCATTTCGAAATTTTTGTTTTATTGTAAACAGACAACATTCAAAAATCAATTTTGGCAAAGATTTTGTCATTTTTGACACTGTAAAACATTCAAAATAATGTAAAGTGTCAAAAATAAATAAAATGTCGGATATTTGATGAATTTGATATGTAAACTGATATTTGTCAAAATATGATTTGTAAATAATTCAAATATCCTGATATTTGTCAAATATATTCTATATAAAGAATACTCTATGCACTTTGCATAAGATTAATGAATAAGATAGTAGTTTCACTTTTTGCTAACAATGTTTGGAGGTAAAAACTTCTAGAAAAGGAGATTTTTTTATAAAATCGAGCATAAAATTTTAACATAAGGTGATATACCTGACATGAAAATTATACAAATATCACCATAATATGACTATCCGTCATGTAAAATTAATTTCATAACTTCTTGTTTTTTTAAAAAAAAAATTCTATATAAACTTGTTGACAGAAGGTGACCCCTATTGAGAGGAATTGAGAGAAAAAAACGATTAAAAAGCACTCAAATATAGGGACCACCTTAGGTAGCAAACTTGTATGTATCTACATGTTAATACATTCAAAATTTAATAAATTTGCTACAAGAAAATGATGATTTCAAAAATTGAATAATATGTAGAGGAAAAAAATCTGTTTTAAAACTCATCTGTTTAATTTTTGTTGGGAATTTCGTCAAAATAGAATCATTTATAAAGTTAAAATCCATAAATTATTCTATTGCACCATGATCTTTCTACATTTTAACTACATCATGATGACCTTCTTCTGAAGCATACATCAAAGCTGTATTTTTGTGTTTCTCTTTTGACATCTATTCCAGGAACAGTGAGAAGCAGTTTGACAACATCATGACAACCAAATCTTGAAGCACAAATCAAAGCTCTATTCAATGTCAACACCAAATGCAATCATATGACTGATCAGATCTTGCTTGTTACCAGCGACTGCTTTAGTGAAGATGTTGTGGCCATGGCATCTTTGTCCTTTGGATAACACACTTTCTTTTGGATAAGCTAATAAATCAATCGTATTCTGTCACGTGAACAAATTTCCGTAAGATGGAAAATGACATGGCATCTTTGTCTTTTTCGGTTGCAATTCTTTTGAAAATTTCGTAGATTTTATCAAAATTCGGTTTTATTTTGGGAATATCCATCAATTCTTAGATATTTTTGCTGACTGCCATATAATGTTCCATACTCATAGTTGCTAGTACGTTTATATAAAGAAGGATGCATCTATGCAAAATGATTATTGACATGTAATTTATGATTGTCAAAAAAAGTAAACTGTCAAATATACGTTATTATAAGAATTATTTGCCAAATAAATGAAATTTTGTCAAAGATTTTGTCAAAAATTATGTTGGATGATACTGAAATTATACCTTTTCCGTATACTCCAAAGGACATCAAGTTTAAAGCCACGTCAAATCGTATATTTGTCAAAGAGGGTGTGAAAAGGCCAGTAGATCCGAATGCATGGATAACAAACGGAACAATTAAGAATATTGAAAAAGGTCTGCCTTTATTACACGAATCGCAATATGCACAGTCAGTCGTAGAAGTTCAAAAGCAAAGTGAAAATTCAATTCATAGAACAAAAGATTTAATGAAAGCAATTATCGACGATAATTCTGACGAAGATCTTTATATACAAGAAGCTAAACAGCAAGAAGAAGAGAAAAACAGACTGAAATTACAAAAACAACAAGAAATTGAGGAAAGAAAACGAAGAAATTCACATTGCATTTTACACAATAAAGATTCAGGCGACATCATACAAAACATCGGAACAATCAACTTTAGAACAATCAAAAAGACATTAGAACTACCCGAAAATGCAAATCCATTTCCAGAAGTTCCTCATATGAAAACATTTAGACCCAAAATGGATTCTACAATTCCAATTATTAAAGAAGAGATCAAAAAAACATTCAAGTATGGCTTTGAGCCATTCGAAGGAATAGAAACCGAAGAAGATTTTCCATTAGATGGATTAATGAAACCAAACACAGTTCCACCGCCAACAGAAACCCCACACACTGATATTGACGATGCTGATGAACTCGACAAAGAAGTCCCAAGTCTTTTAATCGATCCATATAAGCAAGAAATATTTTGGAGTAAAACTCGAGCACCATTCACGCGCGAAGAAGTCAACCTGTTGTACACAATGCGCAATCAGGGCGACCTTGTTGTGGATAGACTAGAAAAGAAATACGACAAGAAATCAAAGAGTAGAATCGATTCGATTAAAACGACATTTCAGAGTCGAAAAGCCTTCATGAAAAGATTGGATCTGATTAACCAGGATCTCGACAGGATAACCAATATCGGGCCAGGAAAAGGCCTGGCTAGAGTTCCTATCTCTCCTTGGGAATCAGCGTCAAAACTTGCGATGGAAGACAACACTTCGCTTCCATATAGAAAGAAGCGATGGGAAAACTTCGTAGAGTTTATCGCACAGCATGGATATATACAGAGTGACTCGCAGCATAGGGCTGCTATGAATTACAGGCATTTCTTGATGTCAGGTGATGCTGTCGATGAAAACATGTTCTGGAAGTTTTTCGATATGTTGGATTTCGATGATTTCACTGTTACTTCGACAATGTTGATTGTCGAATATCTTCGCCGCGATTTCGGTGTTGCAATGAGTGACGTTATTTCTCACTTGGAAGAGAAAAAGATTTCAACATATTTCTATGATGAAGCTTGCATGATGTACGACTCCGTGACAACAGTCAAGAAGCAGAAGAAGCGCGTGATGGTTGATCCTGAGCACTGTGATGCACAAACACTTGCTCAGCTTGGTATTTGGGAGAAACAGGGAAGAATTAAATTCCCTCAGATTAGAGACATCGATGAATATAAGCGTCTCGTTGGCAGCAAGTCCAACAAACTGAAGAGAAGAAAGACAATGAAGAGAATCTCAATAGATCAAAAATATACATAAAATATTTTGTTTGTATTTCGTGTTAATCAAATCATTTCTTTTTTAAATTGATTGAACGGATGAAATTCATATGTTGAACATTGAGTTTCTCATGGAAATGATGTAATATCAAATATCAAACAGATAAAACGAAATCAAAATTAAGTATTTTTTTTTTTTATGTCGATTTATAGATGTACAGAATTTCTGCCATGAAACTCTATATTGTATCTCGTTAGGAAATTAAAAATAATTATTAATCAATTGATATTACTTTTCTATATTTGTTGATTTCAAGATTCGTATCTTAGTTTATTTATGAATAAATGGTGTATGTAACATAAATTAGATGTTTTTAGTAACGCATTAATGAAAGATATAAATAATGAATTGAAATGATGAAATTATTGAGTTGGAGCCCATGGTGCATCGCATTCTGGGCAATTCTTGCGCTGCGCGTTGATGTATCCGTCAATGCAATGCTTGTGGAAGATGCATCCGCAATGACCTGTTACCAATGGGCATGAATCTCTATCAAGGATTTCGCAGGCAGAGCATTTCTCGCTGTAGTCGGATTTGCAGAGTGTGCAATTTGTTGTTTTTCTTTCAGGTTTTGATGACATTTTATAATTGTCACTTTTATACTTCATTTTTGAAATTTTATCATTAATTATAATGTCGAGTTCAAAAAACAAAATTCAAATTAAACATAGTTGTTCAAATATAACCTTAAAATTTAATTTGAAAAATGTGCGGACATTTACTCTCCACAACGGAATCCTTCCAAATTAGACTATACATACAGAAATAAAAAGTAAAAAGATATACTAGGTAATAGTAAAAATTTAAACTATGATTTTTGTAGTGCTCGAAAAAGGATCTCTGACAGTATGTTAGATTTGCTATTTTACATGTCAGATGTTATAAATATTTCTGGCACGTAAACTCGATAAAAAGATGTGGTTCTATTCACTAGTGATAAATTTTTGACAAATGTCAGAAATTGGATGTCCGCAACTTTATTAAGAAAGATTTATATCCCATATAATAACCCTATTGGTTGAAATGAATTCTATTTTAGAGATTTAATCCTAAATAATATTTTGATTCTGTTGGAAATTCATATTATATTTGGTTTTGGTAATTAAATTTATTAGAGCTTCTGATGATATTGAGTTTGTTAGATATGTTTTAGTATGTTACTGAGTTGGATTTTGTAAAAAATGGAATGCATGTTTGAGAGAAAAACGATAAATTTGAGAACATCATAGAATAATTTGAGAAGATTCTTTGGTCGGGAAAATAAGGTTAGTGATTATCACATCATTGAAATTTTCCTATAATCATATGGCAAAAAGTGAAACTACATATGAGTACTATATAAATATCGAATAAAAACGAAAAGAAAAATAATTTTTGAAATAATTTAATTTACAAAAACCGCCATAAAGTAATAATGTCAATTCTTTGTCCTGAAACAGACAGCGGAGCTGTTTCAGACTCGCGCACATTTAAGACAAACCTCGATAGAGAGTATACAATACCGAAATATAACTTTACGCCACCCGAGCCGTTCCAAGATCCGAGATCTGTTCCAACATTCGCTGGTCCTCACATGGAATTATACAACCAACACTACGTAAAACTAAAAGAATTCGATTCATTCCCAAGGATGCCAAATCCAGACGATTTCGACAATCTCGCAGAATATCAATTATCAGTTGGCGAATGGGAACAAGCTGTTGCACAATTCTCATCGAAAATTGCCCTCCCACAGACAATATCTCACTCGCTACCTCGCCCAACAAGACCAGAAATCATTCCACAAGCAGATCGCGAAGATCCAGTTACAAGAGCAAAACTGAAGCGTACATTCAACCCATTCACTTCTCCTGCTCAACCTGCAAACCAAATGGCAGTAGAAACTATATTACACAATGGAACTCCATACAATCAAGATGATAATCTTCCGTATGCAGGTTTGAACGAAAAACCAGTCCCAATCCATGCGTACATCGAATCGAAGAATGCTTGGACTACAGAACTTATCCCTCAGCGCCCAGATCCATTCTTATATGAATATTTCGATGATTACGAAGACGCTTCTCTTCGCTGGGCGTCGTTAGTACAGACATTAGAGATTATCCCACCCGCTCCCAGCGAGCTTGGAGAGCTCTCTGACCTTCCTGTTGAAGGAAATCCAAGCATTGTCCCTCCATACAAACCGAGAGACCCAGTAAAACCACCGAAGCCGATCACCAACTTCGAGTGCGGAGGAAAATCCTCTGAGAAGGCTCTCAAGAAACTACTTAAAAAATACAAGAAAACACAAAAACAACTCACAGCGCTCGTACCTTCAACAGATAAAGTCAAGGGTATCGTGCACCAATCAAAGACATTCACGCCACCACACGCAGGCACTACTACAGCTACAGCGATTCTTAACTCATATCTTCAATATGGAGTTCCATATACTACACTCAAGGGGCTTTCTCACACTCAGATCCGCCGTCGCGAATTGATGACGCTTGACGTTGGTTTCCTCGCGCAGCCAGATTTATACGATTCATCAGCAGTCGACGTTAAAAAAGAAACGACAAATCTATTGGGCTTGTTGCAATCTGACGTCAAATCATTCCTCATCGCTGATCTTTCGCCGCGTCAATATTTGAATTTCTTATACGAAAAACTTCCAAGCGGCGACCTTGTTGGTGGCCTCCTCTCCAAGAGACTCACCGTCGCAGGCCTCGTCGAGTTCTCCGCCCTTTCTAACTCAATGAGGTTCTTAATTAGATGCAGTATTACAGCACAGTTCTTCCTGGGCCTTAGTTCCACCAGCGAACAAGTCCTTGACCTCCTCTTACCACATCTCGAGAGGTTTATCGAACTTTTAACGTTCTGCACGCCATTCTCATTCGCATTAGCAGATCTACCCGAAGACGAACTCGCTGCCGCCATCGATGTCGAACGAGAGGCGAAGGTAGACCATCAGCTCGAGCAGATGGCTAACGATTTCAGACAAGCACAACTACTCAAATGCTTACAATGCGCAGTTTTCACATCACCTGACCGCTTCTTCCCGTTCTTCAACATCATCAGGCCGCTCATTCACAAGTGCTTCTGCAGATTATCAGATATTGTTATGAGTGATGTTACTTTTCCAGTTATTCAGTCTGGTTTCATGAGTCCCAAGCCTTTAGTCCACATGTTCTACTTCAGGCTGTTGAGAACTATCGTTGAAACCGAATACTCACGTCTTATTCGTGTTTTCGCGACTCATGATTTATTAAAGTTCTTCCAGCAAGCGATTAACCCAGATAAATCAAGTATCCCAGATAAATCATCCCTGTCTGACAAACAAATTGCATACACAGACGAAATTAAAGCGATGATTAAGAGAGATGCTTGTTCTCTTTGGCAGTTGATCATGCACAGCGACTCATCACTCGCATTACGTATCCAGATCCTCAACCAGAAGCCTTCTACAGTTCTTAGAATGTTCGAAGGACCACCATCGATTATGCATAGATACATTCTCGACGTTTTCACTCTCTTCAGATGCAACAATGCTGAATTTGATTATAGGCCATTCCCACTTCACCTCTACAAAGCTTATATTGATCATCTCTGCCCAGAGCCAGTCATCAAAGTCAAAGAGCCGGCTCCTGAAGGCGGACAAGGTGGAGCAGCTCAAAACCCGCCAAATAAAGAAGTCAGAAAGATAGAAAAGAAGAAAGCATATCTTTCCGAACTAAAGAAGCAGTATCCAAATCTCGAAAATCCATACTACGTCAGAGCTCTCACGCTTTTACTCGGCATGATGAGAGACTATCAGTCCATCTACTGCAAGGATAGATGTGACTTGAAGGATCTCGCGAATACAATTATCTCGAAGAGATATATTCTTATAACAGAATTCGATTTAGTTAGATGCCTTAAAGTTCTTTACAAGAACGATTTGCTCGAGGCAGCTAAAGCTAACCAGAATCCAATCTGGACATATGTATTTGATACAATCGTCGAGAAAGACATAAAGATGGAGACAAGGATAGCATTATGGCGAACATTCAGAAACGCGCTTTTGTCTCAGAAAGGATTCATGCAGTTTATCCTGCAATCGCCTGAACTCACGAAGAAATTCGAAGATGCATTCAACTCATTGGATGAAAATGTATCTTACTGCATGATTCTCATTTTGCCTCAATTGGCTAAGCAGCTCATTGAGATGGAGAAGTTCTTCGAATCAGAGAGATTCGGAAAGAAGACTGACGAGCCAATCAAGAAGAACCTCGAAGAATTCTTCAGGAAATTATCTGATAATAAAACTGTCAGAATCGCTGGCAGATTATTGCCCGCATATCAGAGCACGAATACGAACACTATCATGGCACAGGTTCACTCTGCGCTCGTAAGATTCCTGAGAGCTGTCATTATTGCTAAGGATGGATCTGCATTAGCTGAATTCAGGCAGTCTGTGCAGGGAGTTCTCGGTGGTGTTCTCGAAGATGTTAAGACAAAGACTGTCATTTAAATTTTTTATATTTTTGCGTTTTCTAATAAATTGATTTTTTATTTATTCAATAGAACATCATTTTCTATAAATTATTACAACACTTATAGCTTTGACATCATATTTTTTATATAGAGAATTGTTAAAGATGAATATGAACAAAAACATAATCGAAAACTCATTAATTATAACAATCAATAATTATGATGGTAAATTGATTTGTTTAGTGAAAATGATGCTGTTGTTTGTGTAAAAACTAATAAATGGTGTTATGGAAATCATGAATAAAAATCGCTCAATGAGATTCTTCTTGGAGTGGCGTAAATCGCCTTACTTCCTCCTATTTAATGCAATGCCACAATCAAAACATCCATATAAAATATTCGCAACTATCATCAGAGAAAACCATAAAATAATGAAATGCGCCGAATCGGCAGAATATCTGTTTATTACAGCACAGTGCAATGCAGATATGTGTGCGGATTAAACAGACCAAAGTTCTCACAAAAAAACAAAATCAAAGGAAAAATCAAATTCTATACTACATAAACAAGCAATAATTTAATCTAAAATGATTTGGATCCAAAATGAAAATTTTTTAACATAAATAGAACAATTATAATGTAAATAATGATAATAAACAACTAAAAAGGCAAAATTATTAAATAATAACAAAGAATCAAATTTGAAAATTTATTTTTTGTTTTTTATAGATCTTATATCATATAATAATGCTAAAAATTTAATTAAATTGCTTATTTTGAAAAAAAATTGTCAAAAAACGAATCTTGGAGAAATTTCTTTTGATATATTTGATGTATATATAAAAATATAGTGGATTATAGAGGAAAAAGAAATGATAAAATTGAGATATTTACAACATACAAAAATTGAGAAAGTTCATCGTTTTCGATTGAGAAGTCTCTTCACTTTTTATTTAGGATGTCGAAGTACGTCAACACACAGATTGTTAACCAAGAAATCCTCGATAAGACGATCCAGTTATGCAAGGAGCGCAACATCATCCTTCCAACATTCGACCAACTCGCTCACCCAGAGAAGGTTCCACCGAAGATCGTCGAGAAGCTGAAGACAATCGGCCTTTGGGATGTTGATCCACTCAACCTCTTCCGCATCTCATGGCATAACGATATCAAGACAGGCGGATATGGAAAGGTCAACGCTATCGAAATCCCAACAGCCCTCTCAGGCGTCAAGGCACCAATCTACGTCCTCATCGGCAAGCGCTTCCCAACAGGCTGCCACAAGGTCGGTGCTACATACGGCCCACTCGTTTCCAGACTCATCCGCGGCGATTTCGATCCAACAACACAAAAAGCTCTTTGGCCATCAACAGGCAACTACTGCCGCGGTGGTGCCTTCAACTCCCGCCTTCTCGGCTGCACAGCCATCGCTGTCCTCCCAGAGCAGATGTCCCAGGAGAGATTCAACTGGCTCAAGGAGATCGGCGCTGAAGTCTATGCTACACCAGGCTGCGAATCCAACGTCAAGGAGATCTTCGACAAGGCTGGCTCACTCACAAAGGAGGGCGCAGGCAAGGTCGTCAACTTGAACCAGTTCGAAGAGTTCGCGAACCCAATCTTCCACTACCACGTCACTGGCCCAGCCATGGAGGAAGTCTTCAACGAGCACAAGAAGGAGGGATCCCGCCTTGCTGGCGTCTGCCTCAACCAGGGCTCTGCTGGCACACTCGCGTCTGGCATGTACCTCCACAAGAAGTACCCACACATGAAGCTTGGCTGCTCAGAGGCTCTCCAGTGCCCAACACTCTTAGTCAATGGCTTCGGCGACCACAGAATCGAGGGCATCGGCGACAAGCACGTTCCATGGGTTTTGAACGCTAAGGACCAGGATGTTGTCCTCGGCATCGATGATGAGGCCTGCATGCAGCTCCTCCGCGTCTTCAACACACCAGAAGGCAAGAAGGTCCTCCAGGATCACGGCGTCTGCCCATGCCTCATCGAGGATCTCGCAAATCTCGGCATCTCAGGCATCGCCAACATCCTCGGCTGCATCAAGATGGCCAAGTACTTCGAGTTCACAGAGAAGGATATGATGTTTACAGTCGCAACAGACTCTGCCGTCATGTACCAGTCCAGACTCAAGGAGCTCGAGGAGAAGCACGGCAAGTACTCAGAAATGCAGGCCTACGCTGACTGGTTCAGATACATGCTCGGCGCTTCTACAGATTATGTCGAAGAGCTCACATACGCTACACGCAAGAGAATCCACAACCTCAAGTACTACACATGGATCGAGCAGCAGGGCAAGACATTAGAGGAGCTCAACGCACAGTGGTACTGCGACTGCTACTGGGACGCTCAGATGAACGCAGCCCTCGAGTACGACAAGCTTATCGTTGCTTTCAACGAGAAGACAGGACTCCTCAAGCAATACGAGTAAATTTAGGATAAAATATTTCTTATTTTCGATTTTAAGATAATATAATTTTTCAAAACATAATAAGTATATATTATTTGTTAATCAAAATGAATTTATAGATAATAAACAGCTATATATACTAATATGCGTTGAACTTTAATATGTTTGAGTAAAATCTCAAATTTCAGGCACGATTTTATTATATTTTGAGATATTTGGATAATTATGAATGCATATACTGATGATGTTATCCTAATTTCTTAATTGAATATTGAATTTATTGTTTTTGCTGAATTATGAAATTATAATAAACGAAATAACAGTGATATCTTCTAACTACATCGTCATTATTCGTAATATATAAATTTATATAACTATTTTCGAAGTCTCACCCAAATTACGCACTGATATTTGATATTACAATATCAAAAAATGTGTCTGTTTAATTTGTATTCATAAGCACAATGAATTTGGTCATTAAATCGTGTAAAATATCATATTTATATATATTACATGAAAATAAGTGTAATGTTTAAAAATTAAAAAATATTTTGATAAAAATGAAAGGTATTGATCTGTTTATTGGTTATATATGGCACCTTTAGCGACTTCGTCTGACTTTTCCTTAGAGAATAATGCTTCAACAAGCGCAAGACCGAAGAGAATTGAAGTTCCTGGTCCACGAGATGTGATTATGTTGCCATCACGTGTGACAGGTGTTGTTGTGATGTGTCCTCCTGACTCTGAGATTCCCATATCAAGACCAGGATATCCACAAGCGTTTTTATCTTTGAGAATTCTGCAACCTTCTCCAAGAACGAATCCAACAGCAGCACAGATGCCTCCAATAAGTTTACCTTCTGAATTGTGGCGCCTGATAAACTCAACAGCGTCCTGATTTGTGCCAAGATTATGTTCTCCTCCCATTCCGCCTGGCACTACTACCATGTCGAATATCTCGTTCTTCACTGCATCAAACATCACGTCAGCAATGAATTTGATGCCATGTCCACCATCAACTTCCAATCCTTTGACTCCGACTGCGGCGATCTGAACATTAGCACCAGCACGACGGAGGAGATCTGCTGCACAGACAAGCTCCATCGGCTCCACACCATAAGGAGCAAAAATCAGAACTTTTTTCATATGAAATGTAATTGACTAATTTGAAACATTTCGAAATAATTTTTTTAAAAAATTCAATTTTCTGAGATATTTACATGATATTTTCGAATTTTATATAATAATTTTTGTAGTATTATTAATCTGTAATCAATATGATCAATAATTATGTATCTTTTCTAAAATATTTTGTTTGAAATGATAAAACTTCTATTCTATCATTGTTTCTGTTATAATTAACAATATTATGCATTCTATATTACATTTCTTCTTCAGAATTATAAACAAAGAGTTAATTACATTTTGATCGTGAAAAAACATGATTTAAAACCTGAAAACCATAATATAACGCTGTTATAGTGTATTAAAATCATTAGAATGCATAAAAATCGACCTATTTTCAATTTTCAAAAATGAAATATTAAAAATTATCGAATTTTGATTGTTTCATTTGCTATTATTTGGGAAATTCTTGGTTATGGTTGAAAAATTCATTGTTTTAAGAAAATAGGAATAAATTTATTTATGACTGAGATTTAAACATTCTTCTTGCGCATTTGCTGCTCAAGAAGCTCATGCTCACGGATAATACGTGTGTATGACGGGAACCACATGCCTTTGAGGTACTTGATAAGTGCCTCAGGGAACAAAGCGAATGATACAGAAATGACAAGGAGAACATATGAAACATAAGAAGTGAAGATTGTCTGCGGCACGAAGTAAAGGAGTGGCACGAACGTCGGGAACGAACCGTAAGGAAGGTTGACGAGGAAGAAAATGAGAATAGAAACAATAACGCCGAGGAAAAGGAACACATTCCAATGCTGCGATCTTATAATAGTCTGTATATCAACGACAAGAACAATAGCGATGTAAAGCAAGACACCGTTGAAATTCAAGTCGTCGACAAGTCCACGCTGGCTCATTGGGTGGCGTGAAGGGACCCAGATGTTGAAGAAGAACAGAACGGCAGCCTGATAAAGAGCATTGCAGAACTCGCCGAAGAACCTCCACATGGAAATATATCTGCCTGACCTAGCGTCTCTGTAGATAAGTGGATACTTCATCATAGACTGGAACGAAACGTCCTGCTCGAAGAAGCCGTATTCGCCCGGCGGGAAGAGTGTCCACATGAGGTTATATGTAGCCATGAGCCAGCCGTCGAAGAGAGGAGATGGAGTCCACTGTGTGAAATAGAAGAAAGGAACAGATGTCAAAGTGAAAACTAAATTCTTGTAAACCATGTATCTGACGACACCCGAGATTCTGACGAGAGAAAGACGTCCGTGTACAGCGAGCAGTCTCTTCAAGTGCTTGAATCTTGTGATCGCGAAGTCTGAGTTCTGCGCTGCCTGGCGTCCTTCTCTTCCGATAAGGCCGATGCCGACATTAGCTGTCTGAATCATGTTGACATCATTAGCACCATCACCTATAGCTAAGCAGACTTTGTTCGTGTTCGTTCTCATGACGTCGACGACTTTCGACTTCAAGAACGGAGACATTCTGAAGCAAATGACTGACCTGCATGCATCGCCCATCTCCACAAGCATCTTAGGAACATTATCTGTTATGTAAATCAACGCGTCAGGTGATAATACCAAAACACAAGGACTGCTGCACTGTTGGATGAGGTGGGAAACTCTCTCTGTCTCGTTTGGATCGTTTGTCAATATCTCGAAGACTTTGCACTCTGGAGTAATGACGTCTGTTGACTTTGCGATTGAAACTGCTGTTTCATGCTTGTCGCCTGTAAGAACCCACAACTTGATGCCCATCATCGACAAGTATGACATTGTTTCGGGTACATTCGGCTGGAGCTGGTCCTCAATTGCAACAGCACCGAGAAGAACGAGATCTTTCTCGATTTTAGCGCCAACTTCTTTGACCTTTTTATCTCTGTCTGTCATTGCGAGGTTTGCTTCTCTGTATTCGGCCATGAACCGCTCGAATTCTTCTTTAGGAATTAATCTCCATGCGTAGATGAGTGTTCTGAGGCCTTGTTCAGCAAATGCGTCGACTTGGTCCTTAGTAGCCTTGATTACGTTCTGATCTTCGTCTGATGCGAGGAGTGGGAACATAATTGTATCAGCGCCTTTAGTATAAATGACAACTTCGCCGTTAGGAGCCTTAACAACCACTGACATACGCTTTCTGTCACTGTCGAATTCGATTGTAGCGAGATGTTCGAATTTTGTGATATTGCCGCCAAGGTCAATAGTCATAGATTCATCTGGAACACGTTCAGCGAGTGTTGAATTGAGCTCTTTCGCGTATGTAACCAAAGCTTCTTCATCAGGAGATTCGCTGCTGAATCCTTCTTCAGTGCAAATGACTGTGCTGCAGACAGGAATACTTGCGAGGATCTCCAAGAGGTTCCTATCACTGCGTTTCGCAACAAGAGACTTAACTCTTTCCTTATCAGAAACAACATCGTAAATAGAACCGCGAGCTGAGAGCTGAACGAAGCGCATGATGTTTTCTGTGAGTGTGCCTGTCTTATCTGAGAAGATATGGTCGACAGATCCGAGTTCTTCGTTGAGGTTGGAATTATTTGGTTGACAGAAGCCCAAACCGGGGAAGTACATACCAAGATCTGACGAAAATGTCCATCTCTGGAAGAATCGAACGAATTCTACAGTCACATAAAGCGAAATTGGAATCATATAAGAATAAATAATCGCGAATGATGTGAAATATTTCATTGTATTGATTGCAGTGAATTTGAGCTTTTCAACCCAGTAGAATTTGCTGGTGAAATCGCCTCTTACTGCCAAAAATGTAGAAATTCCGATTAACAAGAAGTTGAAAATGAAGTCGATGAGGATGATGATGTTGAATTTCGATTCTAATCTGGATGTTTTGTGTGGTGGATGGCGTTGGTTTTGAATAATACGTGTATCATGACCAGTATATAAAACAATTCCGATTGCCCAAGCTGTATGTGCCAAAAATGTGCCCTTGAGTACAACATTCTTCATAGAAAACGCATTTTCAGTGCCTTGGTATGTAACTGTGCCATTTAATGATCGTAAATCGTTACATGGTGAAGGAACTTTAACACGAGCGCCTTCAAGTTGTTGCATAGTTCCTGGTTGTTCGAAGTTGCTAAAACATTGGACTGCTTTTCGCTGTTTTACTGCTGTTTCACCATTAAGATTGACTTCATTTACGAAACAGCTGTGCGTATTTTCGGACGTCTCGATTATAACCATATCAGCAGGATTTTCTCGATTTCCTTCAAGTCTTATGATATCACCGGGATGAATATTTTTACTTTGAACGAGCATGAATCTTCCATGTCGCCACACTTCGAACTTGACGGAGTTGTATAATTTATCGTTTCTATATCTCAATAAATCTTCGACGAGCGCTTTTAACATAGATACACCAATAACAAACAAAAGTGGGAAAATGGAAACAACTGGCGTAACAGGAGACCACGGGGCGAGAGAGAATGATGCTACGACTAAAAAGTATACGTTTGCAAGTCTCTGGAAGTTTTCGTAAAGTGTTAAAGGAATGAAACTAGCGACCGTGTATCTTGTTGTCCTTACATAGTTATCAGGCTGAATGCCTTCGTGATATGTACGATTGCCGATATTAAATTCGACGAATTCGGGCATAGGATCATGTCCTCTGCCGAATCTAAAAGGCATCGATTAAATTTGTCACTTTTCATGATATATTTTTGACAAGATTTTTGCGATTTTTGGAAAGTGTAGATATCATATAGCATAGATTTCAGTGACATGAGACTTTCTGGAAATCTGACATTATCAACTTTATTTGTCATTCGTCAATTGATTGCGAAAAATGATTTTACGTGGCATAAATTTATTTTATAAGTCAAAAAACTCTAACTCATCAACTTTCACTATTATATTTTAAAAATAGCATCTCTATGATGCATATATGACATCATGTAAATATGAAGATATAATTTTAACATTTTTATTATGAATTTCATATTAATATTGCTGCGTACATATTATACGATGCCATTTAAGGGTATCATTTTTTTTCACTCATCTTGATTCAAATAAGGAAAACAAGAATAACATGACAGACAATAGAAATACGATTATTTTAAATTCAAATATTGAAAAAAAAAAAACAATAAAGAAAATAATCCTAAACCAAATATTGAAAATTTTCCGAACATTTTCAAGAGAACGTTCACGCCCGTAGAATCCATACGATTATTTTCAATTCAAAGTATATATAATTCAGAAAATCTGAAAATGTATTTTCTACTCAAAGTTCGAACAAATAAGATAAAAACAATCATATGTGAAAGAATAAAAAAATTGAAATATGACAGTTTTTAACGTTATCAAAAAACTCAGATGCCCCCGTAATCATCTCAAAATGATATTTTGCTAAATATTTGATCGAAAAGCTGTACAATGCTTAATGGTTATATTTTTGAAGAAAAAGAAAATTAAGTTTATTAACCTTATTTCTAATGTTCAACACAAAAAATCATTAAAATATTGTTATTAGATCATGGATAAATAACAATGAAAATTTTATAGATCCGGAAAAGTGACAAAATATGCTTTCCCTCCTTTTCGTGTTTTCACAGTCATTTTCGATTGAACGTGCAGGCACATACTCATACCGAATTCAAGACAATACTACAGCCACATTTCCAAAAATGAGATATAATTATTTAGATTATTACTTAGTCATTTTTGGATATCAGGCACTGAAAATCAATGGCTCCGAAGCACAACCCGTGTACAAGAATCCAGAGACACTAGAATTCAACACCGACAGCGAAATGACTATTTCCTTCGCATTGTTCTTAATTGACGATAACAAATGCGACTATTTCAATATTATTGAAAGTCCAACCCAATTTGATCTTTTCCCAACAGATGATAAAAACACATCGCAATGCTTCATTTTCGCTAACCAACAAGAAATTACGTATTATTTTTATCCCAAAAACGGTGAAACCGTCACATATATGACAGATCTAGGCAATTCAAATAGCCCCACGAGAGTCTACAATGCTCAAGTAGTGAAAGCAGAGTGTTTAATTATTTACTATAAAAACTACAATGGAGGCCACGTTGGCGTAATGAATTATCGGTCAATGTCAAGGAATGTCTATCACACAGTCAGTCATCTATATAGTTTCAAAGACGAGAGCAAATTAGTTAGATTTACTAATGATCGCATCCGATATGGTTCTCGTTCAGTTCTAGTTACACCTGATGCTAACACCAGTTTTGTTGTTTACTCAGGCACATACATAGCGTTTATGGAATCAATTCCTAATGCAATTGCTCAGATTGGTTCCCATCAATTTAGCATGCAATCGCTTAATGCTCGTGGCATTACATTCTCTTCTGATGGTACTCTTACTTTCCCTAAAAGTGCTCAGACCAGAATATATTATACGGCATTCTATAACAGCACCGGTAATCGATGTGATGAGATCATTACTCTGATCGGCAAACAGGGATATACACTTAATCCACTCAGATCTAATAGATACTGCATTTACGCAACATTTGAGAAAGGATCCATTAATATTTCTCATTATGATACTTTTTACACTGATGCTTACAATACATATGGTAGTAGTATATCCCTTAATAGTAGATATACTATCATAAATGAGCCAGCCATATTCATTGTCGATGAAATGAGAAGTCCAGATGATTACCCACACCTAATCAAAGTGGATGATAGCGGATTCAACGTGGCCAGCACTGTTCTTGAATCCGGCTCCGGCCAAAATGTGTATAAGCTCTCTTCCACTTACTATTCACTTTTAGGAACTACAAAAGTCCGCTCATCCGATCCTTATAAACCCAAAAAGGAAACTAATTTCGTAGCTATATTCATCGGTGTCTTCTTTGCTGTTGCTGCCATCATGGCTGTTTCCATGGTTGTTATATTTATGCTCAAAAAACGGAAAAAGACAGTTCCATCTAGCTCCTCGTCCTCATCATCATCAAAGAGGAGAAGGAACAACAACCAAAACATGCCACCACCACAACAATCATACCCACAATATCAGCAACCTCCTCCACAATATCAGCCTCCTCCACAACAATATCTCCCTCCGCCACAACAATATCTGCCTCCGGCACAGCAATATCAGCCTCCACCACAACAGTACCCTCCACCGCAACAGTACCCTCCACCGCAACCGAATAATAATTATGAGAATCCTTATCAATAAAATTGTAAATTTATAAAAAAATCAGTATTATAGTACTTTTCTGTAGAGCCTATATAGCCTGAAAATATAGCATTCTCCTATTTTTCACGCGACTATATTGCAAAAATTAAAATTTAAACTGATTTTCAAAAGTCAGGTCTGAAACGAAAGGTCACATAAAGGTACCAAAAATGGGCTCCCAGTTAGCACTTA
>MRSU01003745.1:0-12751 GCA_008369845.1 Trichomonas gallinae | reverse complement strand
TTGTCTATTACTTTCGGGATTTTCTTTATCGCAACGGGGAGTCCAGTTGCCTTATGTATCGCGTAATACACATCGGAGAAACCTCCTTTTCCTATCTTAAAGTGGATAATATAGTCATCAAGGCACTCAGATTGCATTATAAATAAATTTTTTTGATAAACTCAATAGAAAAATTCATCTTTATAGATAAGATGTAAATAGATCAATAAACCATTAAAGAAAAATTTTACGTTGATTTTCAATAAGATTTAAGAAAAAAAAGAGCACTCAATTTTAAAAATTAAAAAATCATATAAATAATCATAGATATTATAAATTTACTGATATAGTTTTGAAAACATACTTTTTTTGAGAAAGTTCATTCAATTAATTGAATAAATTTACATTTTGAGTAAAAATCGAGTATTATCAGTTCCTTCATACCTATGACCAACTTCATTCGAAATATTTGAATTATTTCTTCTCAAAACTATTTTTTGATAAGAAAATCAATTTTCAATCTCAAAACTGTAGAAAAGGAACTTCTTGCTATAACATTTATTCATACATTTTAACAAATTCTGCTTATAAAAGCACGTTAATTATCACATAAAGACGTTATCATCTTTTGAAACTTGATTTTAAGTATATATCATTCTGCCTGAAAACTAAATAGTTCTTGAATTTTTGAAAAATGTTATTTTTCCATTTTTTTATTCACGCTAAAAATCATTGTTTAGTTAGAATATGCTGTTTATAATGGTTTAATGATATCATAACTAAAATAACCGCTAATTGAGAAGACGATTATTTTAATTATCAATGTGTTATGGTCATCAAAAATGAACTACCTGGTTTATACTGATTATTTTCATCAAGAAATCTTCGAATTGTCAATATTCAAAGACTTTTTTTCTTTAGATCCAATATTCACAGTATTTAACCAATAAGTGCTTGTGTGTTTTTTGTAACTGTGGTGAGTTTACGATCAGTAATTGTCAATTCTGCTTTTTTAATAAGCGGCCAATTTTAATTTTGGCTGGGCAATTTAATTTTGTTGAAAAATTAACTTCTTATGCCTTTCTGACCCTTGGAATGAAATCATTTCTCCTCCAATCAGAAAAAAAATCAAGAAATTAATTTCATTGAATCAACAGATAATTATTATTTGCGTTCTGCGTGTGTTGTGCTTAGATATGTTCATGGAGCTAATAAATAAAGTGATAACCATTTCAATAGCAAAGCCTTATTTTAGCGAGATTTTTCTTCTATCTAAATATTTGAGAATTTTGACTATTTCTGAGTTTTTTTATGTTCAATAATGTCTATTATGAAATATATGAAAATTGGAGAAATCTTACAGTTCCGTAAATTCATTTCAAAAACTGTTTACGTAATTAACACTCATGATCTTTCATGAATAGCAAATATAGTATCATAGTAGTAGAATTGTGAAGTTTTAAACAGAAAAACACAAGTTTCTTCATGAAAATATTGCATTTATTCTTAAAGTTAAACCATTCTTTCATTAGTATTTCGCAATAATCTTCATTTGACTTGACACTCTGTTTCTTTCAATGTTCATTCATCTTGACAAATCTTGCTAAAATTAAATCAATGTGTTAAAAATTACCACTCCTATCAATATTATCTCTGTATTATGATATAGCATATCCAAATTTCATTATTTTGATATAGCTAATCTAAAACACATGAATCTGTAAAAATCTATTTTGATGATTTATTCATTCATTGGAGTTTTATGGCCTACATTTTTAATATAAGAATGGTGATGATACAACCACTTTTTGCATATGTGATTGATATGAATACTAATGAAATCTAAAATCTAAATGTGATAGAACAATACAAGTTGTAAACTAAATGGATGCATTCCTATAGACCCATATATAATTTTGACTCATAAACATGATTTACAAGAGACATCATAATGTCTGAGAAATCTGACCAACCATTATATTTTTCTGACACAACTTATCAATTTTGTCAGAAAAATGTCAAAAATTATGTCAAAAAAAAATTACTACAAAATATCAACGTCTTTGAAAAAAAAAGCATTAATCGGTTATGGGTGAAAATAACACAACCTTTGATTCCATAATCGATTTTTTATCCAGCGAGATGTGGTGGGGGCAGATACTGGACTTCATGCTATCTCGCTGTGAAATATTTAGAGAGTCAGACACTTATTCGATAGAAGAATATAAAATATATAAGGAATACTGCGCATTCATTGAAAAGATTATCGATCAGCAGCTGTGCGAGAATGTGAAATTGACATCAAATCAGCTTGAAGAAGTTATTTTACAAGGAGTAGAAAATGATCAGCCACAGGCTATGTCCATAAAAGATACACTATATCGTGCTCTAGACTTCGAGACATTCAGAAGGGACATGGTAAGCCACAACGAAAGAGTTGAGGAAGAAGTACGGAATGTTTTAGCTGAAAAAACTGCCATGGAATCGCCTTTAATTAATAATAGTGAGGCCTATCAAGTTCATCAACCGAATAATGTCAGTGCTTTGCCTACATTAAATATTCAATCACCTAGAAATCCGCGCAAAAACGTATTTAACAGGGCCCTCATATATCAGCACGCTATGAAAATGAAAGGGCCACTATTACACCCTACAAGTAACGTTCCTACTCACGGTCCTCCATCATTCAACCATGCGAACTTAGGTTTATTCAAGCCTAGTAATATGCTGGCTCAGTCTAATGCATGTGGTTTGCCGCCACTGAAAAGCCCAAGACCGCCAATGGCTAAATTACCGCCATTGCTCAAATCACCAAGATTCAATAACTGAATTATTGTTCTTGTTGAAATTTTTTCTGCGTTGTAAATGTATATTTTTATTATTATTAGCAAAATATCATATAATATTTTGATGCCTCGAACATTACTATATTTGACTGTATCATAATCAAGCTTTGTTGATGTATATTACAATAATAAGGAGTGTCAAGTGAAAAATGTATAAATGGAAAAAATATGAAAATTTTTCAAAAAAGAGTTTTTAAAGCGTTTCAGATTATTTATTCATGACTATTTCATTTAGGTATGAAGATAATGAAGTTATCAGATGTTTTAACAACTTTCATGAATCACAGAATTTAACATAACTCATATAGGTCTAAGGACTTTGGGATATGAATCAAAAGAATATTCAGAAATGAAATCTGTTAACAAATCAACGAAAACGAATGGAAACGTAAAATCGAACAAATTTGGTAGGATAATTCTGAAAAAAAAAGAAAAGCATCATAATGACATTGATACGGCAGTATACATGAATATAAAATAAGGAATTTGGCAATGTTTGAAAAACTATGAATAAAAATAATAGAAAAACAAGAACTAAATAATAAAAATATTAAGCAATCAAACAATAAAAAGTTCAATTGCAATTTTGAGAGATTTATTCAAAAATTGGCGAAAAAAAAGCAATACAAAAATGGAATAAGTTGTATTCTGATTATTGTACGAAATAAAATAATTGAATTGTAAAAATTAAATGCATAAAAATTTAATTCACAAACTATAGATAATAGCCTTTATAATGTTTAAACGTAATAAAATATCTGTACAGAAACTTTACTACAAATTGAATAACAAACAAAATTAATTTTATAATATTTTAAATATGTTGTATATCATTATTTTCATTTCGAAATTTTCAATTTTGAACTGAAAATAATCGTAATTGCATAATTTTTATCTGATGTGTATAAATGAACGAATATAATGATAATTTGATAAGATGGTTTAGGAAATTTTCAATGATAATTTTTTCAGCTAAAATATTGTTATAAATGAGATAGATAATGAAAATATGAAGCAGCACGTTTTTGTGAATATTATTCAAAAACTCAAAAATTTATCGTAAACATCAAACATATGGATAACCTATATACCATTAAAAATATTCAATAATTCGAGGCTATTTGTTCTGTCGTAAATTTTGATTATCTCACTATCTATAGCAACATAGTTATGATAATTTTATTTGTTTGAATGGATATTCAAAAATTGAATCAAACTGATTGTTTATAATGTTATCATTGGATTCCTCAAATACGATTAAAACATATTTATTTTGTAAAGTATTGAAAAGTAAATTTCCCATAATTATACTCCATACATATTTCAGATCAAAAATATATCAGCCGAAAATTGAATTGGATTGAAAAAATTTATATTTGAAAAATGTTCCAGTACAATGTCTTCTACAATCAGCCGCAGTACATGTTCAACTATAGCCAGCCACAGATTCCGGTCAACCAGGGCTCGGTGACACCAACTAAAGTTCCATCTCTCTCGATCAATTTACCAGTATTCAATTATCAGCCTTCCAAGCAGGTAATCATCCCGTTCGACAAGAAGCTTTCGAACGATGGAGTGTTCAACAGCATGGATGACGCGATGCGCTTCATTTCTAGACACTGCCTTAAATACCATGGTGTGTTCAACAGACAGCTTGCCAGAACTTACTCAAAACTCTGCTATGTCTTAGACTTAGTTAATGGCGTATACTGCCCAATGAACGACCTCTCTAAGAAAGATTTCAATGCTAGCTACATGAAACTTGGGAAAATGAATGACTAATTCCTTTGTTTTGTTGCTCTGTCTTTGTAAATACTGTCATGTTATACTACTTACCCTCATGTTTTTTTTATCTTATTAAATGTGTGAACTACCCATTGAATATGCTATAGATTCTCAAGCTTTGCCTGTGTGTGTTATATTCAGTCCGCCATAAATCAATGATGTCAAGTCATTTTGTAAGAAAATTAAAAAATTGAGAAATCGCTTTATTCTTTGGATATAAGATGTATATCTAATTTACGATCAGTTCCCACAATTTAGATTTTTGAAAAATTGTGAATTTTCATAAAAATCAAGTAAATTTAAACAAATTTGCTATAAATATTTATCATTTTCAATTTAGGGTATTGATAAACATCGAAAAACTCTTTCAATAAGCAGGGTTCACCAATGAGAATGATGGGAATATATCATATGGAAACTAGTCTATGTTCTTATTATTCATTTTTTTGAAAGAAGCTGATCTGATTCATATCGACGGATCAAATTCATTACAGTCAAGGTTAACACAACTCATAAAACAAATATATTCATTACAAACATTGATTTTATCACCAATTCATATGCAAAATCTTAGTTTTCATATTGGGTCGTAGGATACTCTTTCGATAAATTCAATGTTTTCTGTATCGATACTAAAGAAAAGGAGTAGAATAACTCCTTTATCCCTACAGTAGGAAGCAAAAAACCTTGAATAATAAACATCTCTCGATTTTTTCAAACATGGTACCTTAAATGATTTCATTCAATTATATGGCCCAACATACTTCGAACTGTTTCCAGTTTATTTCCTAACGTTACGAATTTATTTTGAGTATTCATATTTTCATAGATGATCAATTTTTCTTTGGTATATCGAAAGCATAACTCAAGAATCTTCGTTACGAGTAGTTTTTGATATTACTTACCGTTGGTGATCATCTTTATGAAAATTAATAATCGACAAATACAACTATTATTTGCTAGATTTTTACAGAAAATTATCCTAAGTTTGGAAAAACAGATACATTAAAATGGATAATTTTATATTTTCTAATAAATAAGACAAAAACAACACAAAATAGATTAAACCGTATTATTCATACTAAGCCTGGTCTGCCTGGAGGTCTTTGGACGACGTACAGCAAGAGGAGGCAAAGAAATAATTGCATCATCAGTAATTACGTGAGTTTCGATGTCTATTCTTGTTGTAATTATGTCTGGATCAACCTTACCGCGTGAAACCTGCTCTTTCTTTTTCTGTTGAATTTGATTCCAGATTTTATCTTCTGTACATTCTCTATCTTTCAACGCTTTAGCCTTTTGCAGCTTGTTTTCTAGAGCTACACGCAGGCGTGCTCGTCTTTGTACTAAGTTTCGTGTTAAGACTTGTGTTTTTTGTTGCTGGTTGTCTTCTTCGAGTTGGTGGCGTTTTTCGAGTGATTTAACTGAAGATTCGTAGTCTCTTTGCATCATGAGATGCGCGTGTTCGCGTTCATTTGCTTCCATTTCTTTTATCGATTTCGCGAGTAATTCAGCTTCTTCGAATCTACACTGCTGAATGAGGAGTCTGGCCTGTTTTCTGAGGCCTGAGAGTTGGTTTGACGCTCTGTTGTACATTCTCGTCTTTGCTTCTGATGACCATCTTTCAACATGTTCATCATTTTCTTTTTCGTGCAATTTTAACAGCTTCTGCCAAGCAGATTCCTGCTCTTCAGCAAGTTTTCGTAGTTGTTCTTTCGTTTCTGCGTCAAAATCGGCGAGTTCTTGTTCGACTTCTTTGATCTGAGCGTTGTATTTATCTTCTGCATTCTTATAAGCTATCTTCTTAAGGTGGGTTTCTTTGTTTCCTACCATAAAATTGATAGCTTTAGTATAAAGAATTGATTTTTCATAATTATCGGATTTTGCGTAAACAAGACGCTCGCTAACAAGAGTTTCGAGTAATTCATTGTATTCTTCGTCGGAAATTGGCGGCAAAGTTTCACATCGCAGCGCGATTTCCTTTAATTTTTCTTTATCGTGGTCTTTAGCCCTCGATTTTCTCCTTCTTTTGTGCGGCTTCTCGGTCGGCTCCTCTGGCTCGTGAACAACGACCTCAGTTTCGGCCTCTGCGTGGCTTGGTTCAGCGTCACTCATTACTAACGGAAATAAAAAATGATTTTTTATATTTCATGAAAAGTGACACACATTACTAACAGTCTTATCAAATACCAACGATTTCTAGTTTTTTCCATGAAATTTAATTTAAATCACTTAGAAATATTCCATATATCATATCAAATTTATATATTGTGCATCAAATACTTTATCAAGAATTTAAATATCAATGATTTCTAATTTTCACCATGAAATCTAAAATAAATTACTCATAATTATTCCTTATATTATGTCAAATTTATAAATTGTGCATCATATATTTTTATCAAAAAATTAATACCAATGATTTGCAGTTTGTACCATGAAATCTAACATATATTACTCATAAATATTCTATATATCATGTCAAATTTATATATTATGCATAATATTTTTTATCAAAAAATAAAATTCAGTTTTTATAGACTGTAAATCATACCATAGATAGACATCCTGTGGGGTTTTTATTGTTTTAATATCGAAAAGCTATAAATCAATATCTTAATTTTTTTTCCAAAATATTTTCCAAATAGAAGTTTAGTGGTTGGAGTATCATGATATAGATGAATTGGTGACTAAAATGGAATTTCCTATTTTCTCATAGGATAAATCCTTATCAAGTTTTCATATGAAATTTTGACTTACATTGAATTTGAGCAATTATTGATATATGGTGTGCATATTCATCAAGCATAAAATCATTTTTTATATTAAAGAAGCCATGAATTTATTAATTTTGTCAAATGAAATTTAATTTAATGAATCTCGCTGTCACTTAAAATTTTAAAAGATAAAATACCAAAATGTTGATTGGTGTAAGATCTAAACAAGAAATGTTTTACAAAAATTAAACTTCGAGTAATATTGTTGTTCTAAGCTGAGAAAGCAGCATTTTTGGAATTAGAAAGGAATAAGGTGTATATTTATGGTTTCATCCAAAACGAAAAAAGTTGAATGAACGTTTAATAATAAGGTTCTAAACGTGACAAGTGAAGTGAATTTATACATCAAAATCGAGTATATTGTGAAATATGAAAAGATTTAATGGATTTTCCATATTTCATTTGAAATTTGTTTTTTATTTGCATATAGATATTTGTAATGTATAGATCCGGAAAACGCAGTTTATTCGGAAATAAAATATTTGAAAGAATATGAAATAAAATTGAGAATAAAATTTTTTTTATCGTTTTTCATTTCATAGTCTATACCATAATATAATCAAAAATAAAATAATTTTACATTTTTTTATAGTTTTTTTTTTCGATGTCTTTTATTGAGGAGAAATTTCCACTTCCGCCGATTCTTGTGAACGATTCTATCAAGGCTACCAAGATACCAGCATCTCTTAAAGAGATTGTCGAGATAGAGGACTTGATTTGGTCAATTGATAATTCAAACTACGAAAAAAACACTTCTGAGCTCTTGGATAGACTATCGAAGAATGATACTCTTGTTACATTTTCAATAAAATGTCTCGATTATGCTTCTAACAGGAGGCAACAAAATATCAAAGGATATGCTGAAGCTTACTTCCAAGTAGCTAAGCAATTCAAGTTAGTTCCGAACGTAGAAAACGAATATCTTCAAGTTATCTTGAATTCTAAGGGCTTGGTAATGAAACAATTTGCGGAATGCGATCAAACATGCGAGGACATCTATAACATCTACGATCCAATCAACATATGTTACTCCATCGTTTGGGACAAGATAGATGTCTTCAAACAGCAAACACAAGAACAAGATTTTGATTTCAACGCTGATTACGACTACATTCCACTCATCGACATTGCCGCGAAGTACGGAAGCATCGAGTGCTTCAAGTACATGCTCCTCAGAGGCGTGGAACCAACAGAAGACACAGAAGCTTACGCAGTTGAAGGCGGCAACCTCGGAATCATCAAAATCCTGCGTGAGAACTACCAAAAGAAGTTCCACTACATGCTCGCGACAGCTGTGCAGTTCCACAACGAAGAGCTCGAAGAATGGCTCCTCAAAAACGCTGAGAACGAAAAAATTGCCATCGCGCAGTGCCTATATAACTTCAACGTGAGAGCGTCACTTTTCTGCATTGAGAACGGTTTTGGGATTAACCAGGAATATGAGTTTAACGAAGGAATTCTTCATGTTTTTACAAGACAATTCATCATCTACATATGAGAAAACAACTCCTATGTCTGTAAGCTGCCATTATAATTTGATTGAATATGTTAAATACATTCTTGAAAAAGGATCTGATGTTGATCACGTGACAACCACGACGGTCTGCTTAGTTCATTTTATTTCTTATGAAACTGAAATTGAAATTTATTAATATTTTATACAATTCATTATTATCTCAAAATGAAACACCACTCATCATCGCTACTAAGAATAATAACCCAGAACTCGCTAAATTACTCATTGAACACGGAGCTGATCCAAATATGTATATTTACAACGAAAGATTGGATACTGCTTTAACAGTAGCATGCACATATGGATATTCTGGTGTTGCTAAAGTTCTTATCGCTAATGGAGCTGATATAGATTTCATGATCGGAGGAATTCATTATTTTTTCAAAGTGATATGCAGGATAATCCTCTTACACTCGCTACAATGCATAACTACTTCAAGATTGTTAAGTTACTTGTGCAAAAAGGTGCAAATGTTAATAAGACAGTCCAGAAAGTTTATCTTTCGCTTTTAAGAGAATTCATTATTATCTTTTCAACATATGGAGGTTGAAACCCCTCTTATCATCGCATTCAGAAATGGATATGATGAAATAGTCAAGTTTCTTATCGAAAATAAGGCAGATGTAAACATTCCATTCAAGGAATTCGATGATCACGTTATATACGAGAAATTACCAATTTACTACGCTATTGAATCAGAAAATCCAGAAATCGTCAAGATGCTTCTTAAGAAAGGAGCAAGAATCGACGAATTCGTCTACAATAGCGCCAAAGTTAAGGGCAACGCCAAGATCATCGAGCTAATCGAAAAGCGTGCCAAGAAGGATAAGAACTGCTATATTGCATAATACCGTAGTCATATCCTTGTCAACAATTTTTTATTAAAAGTTTTTTTAAGTTCAAATTTGATATTTTTATTTATTATATAGTTCATAGACAATTTTGGAATATTGGAATAAGTTTACAAATTAATAGGAAAATCAATACTAAATGACTTATAGAGAGAGTGAATTAAATCAAAATATCAAATTAAAAATCTAAATTTTATACTAATTTTGAATATTGGAATAGCTTGCAAAAGATGTGAAATAAAGAATCGAAATATAGAAATTAGATAAATACGCAAATTAAAATTATGAATAATTTTTTTATTGATTGGAATGATAAATTTATGTGTAAAAAGTGAAAATTAGCTGTAAACGAGTCCATTTATGTAAAATTCAATCAAATAAAAATGAGTGACGACGAAAGAAGCGAATCTAAAAAAGCCATGGCAATTGTTAAGCAGAAAACAGCGAAAATACGTGAGCTGGAGACTCAAATGAGGGCAATGAAAGTTGATTACGACCAAAAAATCGAAGAATTAAATTCGCTATCTTCTAAAAATGCAGAAATTGAAGTAAAAATGGCAGAGCTTCAGGAAGAACTCACAGCAAAGAACGAGGAAATCAAGAAATTAGTCGAATCTGCTGCTTCTGGTTCTGAAGTTGATGCAATAATCGAAACTCTTCAACAAAGAATCACGAAACTCGAACAGGAAAGAAATAATGATAACGAATTTGCATATAAAACACAGATTGTCGAATTACAAAAACAAATTGAAAAATTTAATAACGGTGAAACCGTTTCTATTCCTTCATCTGAACTAGAAATGATGAAGAGTCAGATAGAAGAACTCAAAAAAGAAAACAATCAATACAAGTCTTCAGACAATGCAAAAATTCAGGATGAAATTTCTCAATTACGCGAAGAAATCGCATCATTGGAGCGTGAAAACGGCGAAATTCCAAAATTAAAGAAATTAATCTCGCAATTAAGGCAAGAAAATGATGAATTAAATGAACAAATATGGAATGAAAAAGAAGACGATGGAGAGCTAGAAGAGAAGGAGAAAGAGATACAGGAACTGAAGGAAAAGCTGAAATCGCAAAATTCAGGTGATGTTATAAAACTCAAAAAAGATTTAGAAAACGCAAAAAGACAAATAGAAAGGTTACAGCAAGAAATGGATAAGAAAGATGACCAAAATGACAAAGATGAGCTGATTGATCAACTCCAAAAGAAATTAAATGAATCAGAAAAACTAATTAAGAATTTACAGAAAGAAAATGAGCAATTGAAGGAAAATCAGAAGGAAGAAGAAGATGGATGGGGTGATTTAAATGATGCAGGGGATAAATCCGAATTAGAAGCAAAAATAGCGCTTTTAACAAAAGAAAATGAGAGATTAAAAGTTTTTGAAGGCAATGTTAAGCAAATGCAACAAACAATCGATAACTTGAACACAAAACAATCAGAAGTCATCAAAAATCTTCAGAAAGATAACGAAAATCTTAAAAATGAAAATAAATCTTTGAAAGAGAACCAAAAGAACAACAAACTTCCAGAAGATGCTGATGATGGATGGGAAATTGATGAAATGGAAGAATTAAAGAAGGAAATTGAAGTATTGAAGAAAGAAAATCAAGATTTAAAGCAAAAGAGCCAATCATTTCAAGCCAAAGAAGATAATGGCTGGGGAGATGAAATCAACCAAGATTATACCAAAGAAATCGAAGATCTGAATATTGAAATCCAAAAACTTTCAAAAGAGAACAAAGAACTCAAAGAAAAACTAACACAAATTGAACAGAATCAAGATGTCAATAAAATGAAGGACGAAATTGCAAATTTAAGAAATCAATTAGATGATTTCGAAAACAAAGTCGGAGATCTCGAGTTTGAAAACGAAGACCTTCGCAACCAAGTAGACAGCCTTGCTTCTTACAAGATCAGCGACGCAAACATGAGAAAGCAGGTCTCTAAGCTGAAAGACGAACGAGACTCTCTTCAGCAGCAACTTGACGAATCACGCGAAGACGCCATCAGAGAGTGCAGCGAAATGCGAGAAGAGATTGAACGACTTTCATCCACGAATAAGAATCTTGAAGAATTGAATAATTCATACATCACACGTATCAGCAGCCTTGAGTCAGAAGTTTCTTCACTGAAATCGAATCCAACTCCACAGCATCAGATTAATACACCAACATTATCATCATCACTAGAGAACGGGGAATATCTCAAGTCAGTTGTCTCTAAGAACGAAGCTCTTGAGCGTCAGGTTGACGAGTATGCAGCGCAGATCCTTCACATGAAGAAGGACAGCGAAGATCACCAGTCTCTCATCTCTAAGCTCACTAAAGACAACGCAGACCTTAAGCGAAAGGTCAAGTCACTTGAAGAAGAATTGAAGAACCACGAGTCATCATCATCAGCATCACAGATGCATCTTCAGCTTCTGCGTGAGTATGAAGAGCTCAAGAAGCCCATTGTTAAGGAATCAACAGAAGAGCATTCATCGCCAGCACCTTCTAAAGAAGTCGACAACACAGACGACACTAAATTCAAGCTTCAATACATCCACGACGCTCTCCTTCACTTCTTCAAGGAGGACACTCAGACACAGCGCTCGATGGCATCCCCCATCCTCAGCGTTGTCGGTTGCAGCTCATCAGAGATCTCCTCTGCATTGTCATCTTGGGACTCAAACCACAAGAAGATTTTCGGCCTCATTTGATCCACTTTTTGTTATTTTTACATAAATATTTCATTTTCCTACACAACATTCAACAGTTATTATTTTTATTGTAAAGTGACAATTTTGTTTACTTGTCATGTGTCATAAATTTTTGTTTACTTGTCATGTGTCATAAAAAGTAGATGCATTCATCCTCTTTATTGGAGTAAAGACTGGGATGAGCATTTTAGAGGCTTTGGTCATGAAACATACTCAAATCACACAAGAAGTGGCCTCCTCCAAGTCACAAATCAGTCATCTTTCTATGTCAGCAGTTGTTCTTTCGTTG
>MRSU01003735.1:0-47525 GCA_008369845.1 Trichomonas gallinae | reverse complement strand
AGCTAATGCTCGACTATGAGGCGTTAGGAAGCAAACAAGTATAAAAATGTAAACTATTCAAACCTACCCCCTTAAAAAATATTTAAGGTTAATCACGTTAGTTACTTGTCTGCCTTTTTACCACATTTTTGGGCCTTTTTAGTGAAAATATCTATAATTGCCGTTTAATTTTTGACTTAAAACAATTTTATTAAATTTGATAAAAAATTTATATATGATAATGATGCTTTTAATTTGAAGATATTATTTAACATGCCGTGATTAGAAAATCATATGATTTAAATTTCTTAATTTTTGATCTATGATATAAATATTCAATTTGATGATAAATTATATTAGATAGTGATACTTTTAATTTGAATATATTATTTAACAAGATGCAACTAGAATATCACATGTTTTATATTTCTTAATTTTTGGTTTAAAACACATATATTCAATTTGATTTTAATTTGAATATATTTATTGCTAAGATGTAATTAGAATTATACACGTTATGCATCTCTTGGTTTTTGGCTTCCAGCAAAAGAATTAAATATGATAACAAATAATAATATATAATGATGTTTTTTGTGAGAAGTATTTGCAATTTCTATTTCATATAGTATGCATTGCAACTGCGTATTAGCCAAAATTTATTATATTGAAATTGACTTCATAAAAAAGATATAAATTGATTTGTTATAGTGTGTTTTATAACATATGAGTCTAAGATATTAGTTTCATTACAATACGAATGATTGATAGCAAAATTTATGATAAAGTTGAAATATTTACTTTGCTATAATAGAAGAACTTGTATCTAATATGTAAATATGATGTATGTATATAGTAATAAAAGTGAATTTTGGAACGTATGCGTTTAATAACAAATATAAAAAAATAAGTTAAAGGAAATTAGTAAAACTAATCAACAAGTGTAGCTGAGATTTGTCTTTGTTCTTCCTTAGACTTCATGTTATAGCGGACGACGAAGAAAATAAATGTTCCCAATAAAATAATTCCGATGCAGCCGAAAATGATCATCAATACATCGCATTTATTTGACGGGCATGTTCCAATGTCGGTTGTGTTGGTGTCTGTTGTATTCTCTACTGCAAGTAAAAATGAAAGAAGAAAGAACAGCATCGACTAAAAAGTGACAATATTTGACGATATAATTTTACATGTCAAATTTCTTATCAATCATATTCTCGAGCATTTTAGCGTTTATAAAAGTTTTAATTTGATTGATATTTCCCGAATCTATTACAGAAGACTCATATTGTTTATTCATTTTCTATATGATTTTTCAATATATACAATCATATGATAAAAATATAACTCAATTATTATGATTTAAATATGAATTATTATTATGTCAATTTGGAGACGAACAACATCAACCTTGACACCAGCACGTAATGCGAGGTCCTTCTGAGTCCAATCCTTGTTGTTACGAAGTGTTCTCATCTTGCTTGCAAAATCAATTCCAGCCGTTGGACGGTTATCACCAAAAAGATCAGAATCATTCTCAATCATTGCGAACTTCTTTGTGGCATTATCGAAATTCTTCTTCTGGGGCTGAACATTAGTAACCTTGGAGCAACCTGTGATATATGTTGGAGGTCTAGCGAATCTATCATGCATCGTTGAAAAATTAGATGACAAATTTTTTCGATTTTTTTTTCCAAATAAATGCATGTAAAATCATGGCAAAATTATCAAAATGATTCTCATGACATAGATGAACATTTGGAATTGTTATTATTGGAATTTTTTTCATACGACTTTATCTATTTTTTTTATTTTTTTGCTAAACAGCTCAGTTGTAAAGATGTGTTGAATAAAGCTATTTTAGTCATTTTTCTTTTTGTTGGCAATGATTTCATTCAATTTTGATTCAACTTCAAAACTTTTATATTCTACAGCAAAATCTAAGGCTGTTTTCCCATAATTATCTGTTGCTTCAATATCAGCTCCCAGTTCTATTAACTTAGTAACAACATCAATGCTATTAATCACTGCTGCATGAATAAGTGGAGTTTGTCCTTCTCTATCTTTACATTCAATATCTGCACCTAATTCAACTAATTTCGCGGCAACTTCTGCATTGTCATTAACAGCAGCAGTAATTAATGATGTCCATCCTCTTCTATTTTTAGCTTCTATATTCGACCCAGCTTCAACCAATTTAGCTGCAACTTCAACACCATTCGATAAACCAGCAATAATTAATGCTGTGTTTCCATCTTCATCAGTAACATCAAGATTCGCTCCCAATTCAATCAATTTCTTTGCGATTTCAATTCTATTGTATAAAGCAGCATAAAACAATGATGTATATCCATAATAATACTGTGCACGAAAATTAACATCACCACCAAGCTGAATAATGTCATCAATGAGTGAAGGGATTCCTAAACTAACGCTTTTTATCAAGCAGTGATCAAAATTGATCAATTTCGACAAAATATAAAGGAAAAGCTCCAAATCAAGATAATCAACAACTAAATCAATAGGAATAGAAATTTCAAACTGATTATTAATGAACATTGCGAATTCAAAATCATGATTTTTGATACATTCTTTCATCGTTTCGTTATCAATTATGTTCTGATTTAAACATTCGTGGATAATATTCTTGTTTTTGCCTGAAATACTCAAGTTCATGCACCGCTCTGTTATTTTAGCACTATTGCTCTGTAAAAACTTGAAGCACTGCAAAGATCCGTAGAAACATGTCCACTCGATGATATTTTTGTCAAAAATTTTCATGTTGAAATCGAAATTATTCGTGTTCGCTTGTATATTATTAATGAATTGGTTAATGTCATCGTGTAATATGCAATGCATTATCGAGTCTGGTTCGTATACGTTAAAAATTTCTTCTAAAGTTTGATTTTGATTTTTCTCGAAGTTTTTTGGTAAATCGTACCTAGAATGTTTCATATTATAAACTTTTGCGTAAATCACACCGATTGTTGGGTTAAGCTCGTAAATATTTGGTCGAATTTGATATTTTGAATAAATTTGATTGAAAAGACTCCAATATTCCTTAATAGATCGAAGATTGCGCTCGCATGCAATCGAAATTAGCTTATAGAATGCAGTAACATCATACTTTTCGTTTTCAACTAAGTAAATTATTTCATTTAGAACTTTTTCTTCATCTTCTGGCTTCATATTCATTAGAGCTTTAGAGAGTTGGATGTGTCTGTCATATTTCGCTAAATAAGAAAAGAATATGTCTGAAAGAGAAGCTTCTTCAGACATTTTAAATATTAACCTTAACTTTTGATTTTTGAGTTAGCGAAGATTGCAAAATGGACTTCACCGACAACACCATGTTCTGACCTTATGGCTATATTTAGTTGCTCAAGTAGATGCTAAGTTTTACGCACAGATATACGAAAAATCTAAAATTAGTTAGAATGATATGATATGAACAAAACGAAGCAAATACAGAAAAAATACAATGATTAGATAGAGAACGAAAATATATGCTTATGTTACGTTTCAATGAAGTAGTAAAAGTCATTACATAGCGAGATAAAGTCGATTTAAAGTTCAAAATTAATAATTACTTTTTCTCGAAAATTCCTCGATTAATGTATATTAATTCTTTTACCAATGTAATCAATGTCAAAATATGAGTAATTTTCCAAGTTTTGTATGATATTTTTGTATATATAGAGAAGAAGATAGGTAATTATCTTTACATGACGGATTGTCATATTTAGCAGAATTTTGTATAATTTACGTGTCATATTGTCAAAATTAAACGAAATATGGTTTTCTAAAAAAGCCTTTTCTAGATGTTTTTGGCCACAAATATATTAACAAAAAATAAAACTATTAAAATTCTAATTAAAGATCATTTTGAAAAGATAAAAATTTTAGGCAGTGAACGTTTAAAATTGTAAACTTAAAAATGAATGATTCGAACTCTAAGAGCATGACTGACTGCTCATATTCATATACGAGTGCTGCATATTATTCTACGGAGGGAAGTAGTGCAGCATCTGAATTAAGACAAATTTATGGCCATTTGTCTAATGCATTTGGACAAAAGGTTTCAAATTTCGACGATTATATGTCACTACTAAATAAAGTAATCAAGAAATACGCCAAAACACAAGAGAAACTTGAAGAAGCCGGAGAAACGATCTTATCATTAAATGATAAACTTAATACATTCTATAACAAATCAGAAATAGCTGCTGTTCAAGAAGAAGAAAGCCGAAAAGTTGCTGAAGAAGCTCTTGACAAGATTAAATATTATAAAAGCAAATTCCTCAAAGCACAAGATGAGATAAATAATAAAAACCTTACAATCAAGCAACTTCAAAAGCAGTTGGAGGAGGCTAAGCTGACAATTACGCAACATGAACACAAAATTGAAGAATTAAATAAGCAACAAGAAAGTATTAAAGCTCCTCCTGCTGAGAAACACGATGATAATACAACAGCATTGAAGATTTTTGAAGAATTAAACCAAGCAAATCAGTCTACAATCAAAGAATTATCTGATCACAGAATTGCATTGGTTAATCAACTTCACAAATATGATAATTTGTACATGGGATTCGAGAAACTCTTGGTCAAGGCACAGAAAGAAAGTCAAACACTTAAAGAAGAAAATGAAAAGTTAACTGCCACAATTAAACAGATTCAAGAAGAACACGAGGATTCAATCGCTAAAGCACATGATTCTCTTCCTGATTACATCAAAGAACAAGGAATCAAAACTGATAACGATTTCATGATAAATGTTATTAAGTCATTTGAGGATCAAATCAGCGAACTTTCAAAGAAGGTTGACAAGTTGAATGAAGAATTACAAGCTAGACCGCTTGATACAACAAACATGGTTCCATTAGAGAGATACAAGGCATTAATCGCTCATCTTGATGATGCAGTTGCATTTATCAGAGGATTCTGTTCAGATGATGTCGAGCAGGCCGGTGCTGATATCAGAACTATTGTCTTATCTCAATGCACAAAAATTTCCAATTTTATTGAGGAGAATCTTCTTGAAATTGGCATCGAAGAGATCCCACGCGAGTACTCTATCTTCGATGCACGCGCACTAGACTCCCCAACGAAGCAAATGGAAGAATTTTTGAAGTTTACGACACCGGAAGATCTTAAAACTCGTCCAATCCAGGAACTTTTTGTCGTTTTCTGCGGCATTGCAAACTTGAACAGCATGCTTCTCAAGTACAACGAGAAGCTTAAGTCTCAGCTCGATGATGCCCTTAACAAATCGGTGCCAGTTGAGAACTTCAGGAAGCTCAACGACGACAACTTCAACCTCACACAAGAAAAATTGAGCCTCCAGCAAACAATCGAGAATCTTGAAACAGCGATCAAGCAACTCACAGGAAAGCCAGACGTATGCATCGAGCACGTGCTCGATGACATCAAGATGAAAACCGAGGTCACAGAAACAGCTTTTGCAGCACTAAAGAAGCAAAACGAGGATTTGATAACTTCAATGAACGATTACAAGGAAACAACATCGAAGGCAATCCAAGACTTGACAGATACACTCAACACATGCAAGGAAACACTAGACGCTGAAGTCAAACAACACGCAGAAGACGTCGAAAAGCTTAACGCAGAGAAGAAAACACAGCAAAATCAGCTGAAATTCCTCGGCTCTGAGTTGCAAATTGCCAAGAACGCTCTCGTCGATATAAGCAAGAAACTGCAAGATAAGTCATCGAAGCTCAAAGACGCGATGAAGTCACAGAAGGAGACATGCTCGATGCTAGACGCAATTCAAAACAGAACCAATTCACTCATCAAAGAAAACGACTGCCTTGCCGACAAGTGCCTCAACCTTCAACAAGAGAACATCGCAATCAAGGAGCAGCTTAAAGCAATGTCTGAAGTCGAAACAAAGCTTAGAAATAGCAGAGAAAAGCTCAAGGAGAGAGTACTTGCATCACAGAAAATCATTGACGAGATGACGCAAGAAAAAGTTGACACGGAGTCAGCGATGAACGCGAGAGTCAACGCGATCATTGAGCACGCGAAAGAGGAATCCTCCAACGCAATCAAAGAAAACGGCGCACTCAAGGATGAGAATGAGCAGCTGACAAAACTCCTCGAGATAGCAAGAAACGAAGCTGCTAAGTCTAAGATGATAGAAAAGGCAGCGATGATGAAGGTCAATTTGGTCCAGAAGACAGCTGATGACGAGAAAAAGGTTTTAGCTGCAAAAGAAAAAGCCTACATGCAGAGTGTCAAATCTCAAGCAGATAAGCAAATCGCAGAGATTAGCAAGGAGTTAGAACAAGCAAGAATATTACTCGTTAGATTATGTGGACTCCCAGATACATCAACAGAGTCAATAGAGAACTTATGCGGCCAACTTGAAAACAAGTTCACAACGTATACAGCACAGAGGAGGATTTCAGCTGATGGAACACCTATGACAAAATCGTTATGAAAGCTGCAAAAATTGTAGAAAAACTTATTTCTGGCATTGTAAAGTATTAATTTGGTAAAAATTATGTTTATGAGAAAAAAAATATTTTTGCTTTTTACTTTAATAGCCATTATATAAAAATACATGTATGAAAACTTTCTGTGAGTGTTTTAGTCATCTTTCAAATATCGACAATTGCATCTTTTCCGTAAGTTTTTCTCACACTTACCAAATTCTTGCCAATTCGATTTCTTAGATGTAATTTCATATTATTTTGAGTTCTTTCAGCGTTGCATAAGTTTTGTGTATGTTGCAAATATGTGATGATTGAAAATAAATGAATAATAGAATGAATATTGATGTATCAATATCATATTTAATTTCTGATTTGAATGTATTTTTGATTCTGATAATGAATGAAATTGAGTGCCACACACACTCAAAAAAGAATGGGAAGACTTTTGTAATGGATCCAAGGCTGCAAATATTGTATGGAAAGCCACAGATCCTGTTGTACAAAAGAAAAAAGAAAATTATTATTTAAAACTTTGTTTAATTGTTTAATTGATTAAACCGAAACATCTGTTTATTTTAAACAAAATAGTAAATCAACAATGTTGTTGATTGAAGATACGATGTTTTCAAAGTGTTCTAGTACGAAAAATGGAGGGGCAATAATGTTTTCTACTGATGGAAAATACGCACAAAAGAGAGTGTGCAGCTATAAATCAAAAGTCTCTCAGAGTGAATCTGGCGTCTTCTGCTATTTAATAACTTATAATAATGTAATCAAACTTTATGATTCGTCGGTATCTATTTCGAGAGGCAAACTTAACGAAGGTTATTGTACCATTGATATACACGGAAATGTGAAATTTTCATCGATAAATGTTTCTGACTCAAAGATTCGCCAGCATTGTATATTTCATATAATGGAGATATCAATTGAGTCAGAAATATCATACTCAACATTAGCCAGGAACGCTCAATATGATTACAATACATTTTATATGTCTGTTACTTTTGCTTCAATGATATTATCACTCCTTTTCATTTAAGAACTTCAAACTTTCATGAAAATTCAGGATCAAATGATCTTGTGTTAGACTTAAATGATTTAGAAACTACGATTTTTAATTGCACTTTTCATGGAAATACAGCAAAGTATAAGTTTGGCGTGTATGAAGGTAAATGAACAGTAATAGGATGCTTTACAGATTCGCTGCCAGACAGTAACTTCCCAATTTACATAAACACCGTGAAATCTCGTTATATACATTTGCTACCATATTTCATGACTAATGAATGTTTTGCAGAGAGGCATCTGAAATACACAATAATCCAACATATAGAAAAAACCGATTTTATAGATAATTCGATTTATCTAAAATTTGATTTTTTTCTCTCTTGGTTTTAATAAATATTGTTTTTTTACAAAAACAACATTCTCATAGTACACTAATTAATATATAACATAATAAGTTTAAAATATAATAATACTTGATAGTTCTTCACTCCAACAACGAGTTAAAGATTCGAGTTTTTTCGGTAAAAATTTAGAGCCTTGAAATGTGATTTAAGGGTGTCGCCCTTTAACTCTCCCATCATTTTAAAAACTCGTGGTATCCAATCCTATTTTGCAACATCCTTATTAATATATCCGATGCATGAAGTCAATTTCTCAATTTTGATGTGATTTTTTTATCAAATTTGGGTAATATTTGACATGTAAATAAAAAATAAGATTTATATAATTTTGTTAAACAAAGTAAAATAATTATAGTGTCAACAAAAACGTATTATAAAAGTGACGACTTTTGATAATAAAACGTGACACATGATTGAAGTCACTTTTTTCATCGGCAAATCATGAAATATCACTCTATGTCATTAGTCGCGATGATGGGTCCAAATTGAGAGAGTATTCAACCATTCAAAAAAATGAGTCAAGAGAAAACTTACGGCCTGAACGTCCGCCCGATCGACAAAGTCGCTATGTTCCTTCTTGGAGCCATCAACAACCTCCCATATGTCATAGGAATTGCCAGCGCGAATAGAATCGTTGCAAAATATAATAATCCAACTTATTTAGGTTTATCTCTTGCTGCAAACACATTTAGTGGCCTTTTTGCACGTTTCATCAATACATGGCTTGCTTCTTTGAGTGTCCCATATGAAATTAATTTCGGAATCAACTCAACAGCAATGCTTGCAAGCCTCCTTGGTACTGCTTTCTCTAAGAATTTCTGGCTCACACTTGCCTGTGTCTTTCTCTTTGGTTTCACGTCTTCTTTCGGAGAAGCTGTTTTGCTCTGCTACATGACCGTTAAAAAGAAACAAAATTTGCTTACAGCATGGAGCTCTGGTACTGGAATGGCAGGAATACTTGGTGCTAGCTATTCATTAGCGTGCGCTTTATTCAAATTTAATTATATGTGGTCATTCATTGCAGTAACACCAATAGTTTTTGTCTACATGTGCAGCTTCTTCTGTGTCATCAAGCGATCGCCTGAAGAAACAGGAACAATGGGTGCTTCTCTTCTTTCTGAAAGTTCCAAGGAATCTTCAATGGAAGAAGAGAAACCTGTCAGCTGCTTTAACTGCTCAATAATAAAACCAGTCTGGTGGTTCATATTTAACTGCGGTTCCGTCTACTTTTTGGAATATGTTATTCAAAGTCTTTTCGTTCATTGCGCGCAGAACCCTAAGAAGGAGACAAAGAACTACCTCTATGCATTGCTCAACCTCATGTACCAAATTGGCGTATTCATTTCGAGATCATCTTTAGCATTGTTCAAATTCCCTTGGGTTGGCACTCTCACGCTTTTCCAGGCCATATTCTTTGCTATTTGGGCCACACAGCCTTTCTTTTACTGGATGCCGATTTATGCAATGATTATTTTCATGATTTGCGTTGGACTTTTCGGTGGATGCTCATATGTCAACTCATTCCACCTAATCATGACAAACGAAAACTTAAAGACAAAGGAGAAAGAAATGGTTACAAGCTGGAACGCTTTCTTCATCTCATTGTGTGTTGTCCTTTCTGCAGTATTCACATTCGTATCAGAACAAACTTATATGAAATCAAAAGTCCCTTCAAAATAAGAATCGAAATTTTAATTTCGATTTTAAGACAATTATCTGAAATGCTCCTGAAATTTCTATGTACAATGTTTACATGACAGTATTTAATAAATATATATTTCATTAGTTAATAATATCATCAATTTCAATATATTTTTTCAATATTTGGTCTGCAAAATTATCTAAACTTGAAAATCTATAATTAAATAATCAGAGAATACGATCATAGATTAAACAATAAAATTTTGCAACAATTCCATCAACATCAAAAATTTTGCATTGAGTGATTTATGTCTGGTGCTATGAGACAGATTTTGTAACTATATATAGTGGAGACAATTTATATTATACATATAAAGTTTCAAACCGTTATGGAGCAGATGCCAACATCACGTATACAAGAGAAGGATGCTTCCTTAATAGTGAAATGAAAAACTCCATATAACTGAACTAAAGCTCAATTTATGATGATTTTTTGTTTTCACAAGAGCAAATTCTTTCCTCATTTCTATTGATTATATCTGAACTATTCATAATAAGGATTCTGATGAGATATCTGAAATTAGAAAATTTTCGATGGAAAAATCTTGGCTTAAGTCATCAGTTGATATGTCACTCTTAGATAAATCATCCGGAATACTATTAACCTTCTTGTGGATGAAAATCTTCCTTTCAGAAAGGTCTGTTTCTATTGATTGTTGTGCCAACATATAACTGTGTACAACTTTCTGGCAGTTAAGTCTTGCAAGAGAAATCGGGGAATTGCCATTGTTATCTTTAATGTTTATGTCAACTCCTTGGAAATTAATGAGCTTTCTAACAACATCAATGCATCCTTCTTTTGCAGCTTCATGCAGTGCTGTTTGTCCTGCACTGTTTTTAATGTTAGGATTTAAACCTGATTTAAGAAGAATAGAAACAATTTGTGAATGGTTCTTTTTTGCAGCAATATGAAGAGCAGTGTTTCCTTTATTATCAGTAGCATCGACTTTTAATGAAGGAATGCTTAATATGAACGATAATAAGCTTGTATTTCCATTGTGACATAAAAAATGAATTGGAGACTGTAAGTTAAGTGTTGGTGACCTGTAGTTAATATTTGCTCCATTTTCTAAACATTTATAAACTCCATGTGAAAAATTATAAAAGCAGCAAAAACAAAGTATTTCATTTGCATTGTTTTTGTCAAATAGTGTATCAAAAATTGAAGTCCTTTTAAATGCTATAGAAGCCTTGATATCAGTTTTAACTCCATCAAAATCTTTTTGGAATGTTTTGAATAAATCCTTTTTGATTATATCTTTGCATTTTTTAATCATTTCTTCATTTCCTGAACAAATTGCATATTCTTTGAGGTTGTCATCATCTTTTGCAATATAATCAAAACATTTCTCTGAGCCACATAAAGCTGCAAATTCTGTTGTATTCATTCTCGATAAGAAAAGAGATGAATATGTAGGGGAAAAAGCTAATTTCGCATTTTGTCTTATTTCATTTGAATTCAACATTTTAAGCTTTTCTATATCATCATTATATATTATTTCTTCAATTGAAGATTTAATAAAACCATTTTTTGTTAAATTATCCAACAAATCCCAATTATTTTGTTTAAAACTGAAGATATCTGTCAAAATGTTTTCAAATATCGTTGATGAGTACCAGCTGGATGCTTCTATACGCGTTGCTATTCTCTGTGCTAAGTCTGGCAAGCTTTCTTCAATTGCATTAGTGAAATAAAAGAAAAATAAATTTTGAAAATTCGTTTTCACTGGAAATTGATTGATTATATCTTGAAATGCATTTGCTATCTGTTTAGATGTATACACTTTATCATTATACAACTGTTTCAGCAGATAAAGTGAAGGAATATTCATGAGAAAATCAAAATCATCTGAGTATAGTGGCCGAGTTAAAATTTCGAGTAAAATCGCATCTATTTGTTTGTGTATTGGGTTGTCAACTAAACCGTTTGATAGAGAGATATCTATAATACATATTTTTGATATAATCGTTACAATAAGATGGATGTAAGTCTGCGTATTTTTGATCCTAATTGGAATAATCGAAATTATTTCTTTTATTAATTTTTGGAAATTTTGATATGATGAGAAGAAATGGTTGCTAGTCAAAAAGAAAATCATTTCATCAAGCTTATCATTTGTTAAGTTAATGAGATTGTTTTGTAGTTCTATTAAAAGATTAATATTTGAATCTTCAATAAATTCATCGATAGACACGTCATCTACATCTGTATCATTTGAATCTAAAGATAATATTCCAAATTTTACGTTCTTTTCATCATCTTTGCTAATAATTTCTGTTGAAATTTGAGAGTTATTTGTATTTGCTTTTTCTTTTATTGTTTCAAGTGGCTCTTGCTTGTATACTACTTTGACCATGCTTTTCAATTCTTCATCAGTCCATTTTTTACCTGGTGTCCATAGATATTTTTTTCGAAAATCATTTTGTATTTCTTTATTATGAGCTTGTGGTCTTTCTTGTAGATTTAATGAATTTTTGTCAGATAACTCCATTAATACATTTTCAAAACTCGATCTAATCAGATCAGAATAAACTCCTTTTTCTTTCATAATTATTGCCAAATAAAGTTTTCAAAATTAGGAAATATGACATGTAAATACATTACAAAAATTTAAATCAAAACTGCCAAATAAAGTTTTCAAATTTAATTGATTTGTCGTGTAAATGTATTCATGGCAAAAATAAATTGATGATGAAAAAAAAAAGGAGTTTTTTCTGATCTGTTTTGTTGCTATATAATAGGATTTAAATTTATCATAATAGATGTTTTATAACAAATAGTCGTCCATGTTGTTAATATGATGAAATGAAACAAAAAGGATAAATCTCAAAGCTGAATAAGCCGCTCCATGGCAACCGGGAGCCAATATGTCATTTGACATGTAAAATAAAATTTTTGTTGAAAATTTGACATATTTCCAAAGTTTTGCTTTCTTTCTTTTTTTCTTTCAGTTATTCAAAAGTATTGGACTACAAATTCTACACTTTTGAAGAAGCATCAGGCCGAGGAAATGTCACAACAGATAACGATCCGCCTCCGCGCTCAAAATACGCTTTTGTTCATGTATTTTGTGCCGACGATTTGTCGCATCACAAAATGGTCAATGCGCAAGTTATAGGATACCAGCTGAAGAAATACAATTCAAGCATAGATCGAGTCATGATCCTTCCTATTGGAATTCGAATATCTGACCATGAGATAAAAATGCTCAAAAACGTATACACACATATTATATATCGTCCATTTATCAATTGGCCATGTAAAGGACCAGAAAAACACACAGTTGACAAACAGTTTTATTTTATGCTAAATATTTGGACATTAAATTACTCTAAGTTACTCCACATTGGTGGATATACAATATTCAGAAAGAATCCATCAAAGATATTCGAATTCAAACCTCCTGCAGCGGCACCAGAATTTCAAACATGGATAATCGCTGATTTGGGACCAACACAGAATACAGACTTTATGCTTATTGAGCCATCGATGGAAGTATTTGAAAAAATCGTTAATTTTGGATGCACATATACATCAGTTCGCGTAAATTTAACGAAATCATTAAATACAGCATACGGACCATATGATACAGGATTGGTAATCCGATACTTTAAAGGAAACATCACCACTTTGCAGTGGTGGTGGAATTACGAGTATCCTGGTCACTATATATTCTGCACGCATAAAATTAACCGTTATATGGATCCACAAGTTGTTTCAATTCGCATTCCAGAGACAAATACCCCATGGACCGACAAAACAAATACAATTTCTCTTCTATGGATAAATGAAGCATCTGAGTTTTATACTTCTGTAGGAGAGAAGCTACCAACATCATCGCTTGATGTTTTAAGCGCCAAAAAAATAGAAACTCCAGCTCCAAAATATAAAAAGATTTCAATAATTAATAGACTGTTTAAAGACAGCCCAAACGTTCAACCCTCGAGATATTATCCCGAATTCTATGAAATATGTGACCAACAATTTCTTTTTCAATGTTTGATTATTGTTTTAGCGTCTATTGGCTTTGTTGCATATGCAATCACTGCTCCAAATATACGACAGCCATGGCCTGTGTTTGAATTATAAAATGTTTTGTTTTTTGTTTGTTCGAAATTTAATTTTTTTTATTACTCATATATTATCAGGATTTCTATAGATAATAAATCTTATATGACTGAGTTAATTACTTCTGTGGATGTGATTGGATCAAATATTAAATAATTGTTAATATATTTTATGGTTGTTTATATTGATAAAATTCGCAGCTGGAATATTTTATCACATCTAGTTCTGCTTATTGTACAATTGCTTTTTAAAGAATTTTGACTGATTTTTTGCAAATCAAAATTATTTTCTTATTGACTTGTTTACTTATAACATTATAACAAATACGATATATACAATCATTTGAAATTGATGTCAATCAAAGAGCAGGGGATAAAAAATTATCAAATTTTGTCGGTCAACGTAATCATATGTTTAGTCGGATAATTTGGGCTAGGAATCTATGTCTATATGCATTTCACGATATGAATTCATGCTTTATTGAGGTTTAATTTTCAATTGGAAAATCTCTCAAGCAACTGCTATCGAAACATGTTTTTCCTGCTCTTTATGCATTATATTATTCAGATTTACCATAATAATCTGCTTTTTAGTAGTATTTTAGTATGATCTGTTGTTTTGACATTATACAATGAGTTTCTCACGGAGAAAATGTAATATTCCAATTCTATTACTATAACTAAATAGATTCATGCGATCTGTGAAAAAATTAAACCACTACATACGTTATTTTGTAGTTTTTTCAATACATATTGTAAAAACAGACAAAATTTTGTATGCCAGTAGTGATACCAATTCTTAGGGAGTTACTCTAGCTAAATATTCAATAGTCTTTCAATATTCAATCCATTGATTTTATTTTTCAATGAAATAAATGTGTGTTAGAATGTGAAAATAGGAATAATAACCTCATATGGGCGTAATATAATTGAATAATTGAAATATTTTCTCAAAAACTCTTTGTACTTCACGAGTAATTTCGCTTCGCAGAATTAAATATTGTTTTTATGTGTTACAGCTTGGAATCTCCATGTATTCCTCAGTTCCTTATTATATATCTAATGATAAATGCATAATTATGGATTTTATTAAATGACAAAATAATTATTTAATTAAAGAACCCAAAAGTAGAAGAAATCACTGCAAATCATCTAATCCATTAGGATAATCCAATGAATTATTATCAATATTCATTTATTAATTCAAGATAAATCCACAAAAGTAACAAAATCTACAAAATACAATTCAGTATTCGAATAATTTTAATTATGCCAATTGTCGAATTTCAAAAATGATTTTTTATTAAAATTAATTTAAAATGCGTATTGGAATAAGAGCATATTGCATATTATATCTTCATGATGATTATAATCAATATAAATAATTAAGAATTCGATAGAACCAAATCCGTAGAAAAATATTACGATTTTTCATTTCTTTGATATCTTTAGATCAAACAACGTTTTGAATTAATACTAAACAAATAAATGAATATACTCATATTATTTCCAACGTAAATTGAGCTGTTTTTCATTGATTAGAAAAATCAATGATAATTAAGGAGTTGTGTGATATCTGATGGGTCAATAGCAAAACATGAGTTTTCATTGTGTCTGATAATTACTTCTTCCGGTGTCAGTAATTCGAAATTTGATTCCGTCGAAGAAGAAGAATTATCAGATTTTATATCACTAGTGAAGTAGGAACTCTTCAAATAAGGCTGCAATACGATCCAATTTTCAGCAAACCAGCAGAGCATTGCTGTTCGATTTCGCTTAGCAAGACGATCGACTTTAATATTCAAGATACCAGAGACTAAATGGGCGACCTCAAGCATGCATCTCGTCTTTATGTGGCACCCAGCAAGTTTGGACAAATAGGCATCAACAAAATCGACTTGCAAACCATGTTGTTTCCTTCTTTGATCGATTATCTTTCTATCACGCTTCGTCTGCTTCGTGCGGCACATGTAGCGGTGGATCTTCCTCGTCTTCATCAGGTCGTCAAGGAACTTGAGCTGCATTGTTAAATTATTATGAAAATATTTTCAGTTTTATTCAAAAAATTGTAAAAAGAGAAATAAATGGGAAAATACATGAATTTATTTCATGGTTAATATTTATAGATAAAAAAATACAGAAGATTTGTTTTTTTGAATATAGCTGCATTGAATATTTTTGAAACTATTAAAAAAGATATTGGAAATGTGATGATAATAACAAATAAATTAATTTTTATGAAAAATATTTCATGTATTTTTCTGAGTACCATTATTTATTCAATTTATGGAATTCAAATTCATTTTCCTAGCAGGATCTGTTCTTTTGCTTTAGTATGTCGCGAATTTACAGATTAGAAAAGTAAAGGATTGAGAGTGAATTCAATCTCATTAGATTTTACATTCAATTCGAGTAGATTTATAAAGAATTGAAAAAACGTGATTTTATGTCCATGTTTATTGCTTATTATAATACTATCTTTTTCACTTGTTTTTTTCAAGATGAAGGATTGAGAAGTTCTGAAAATAAACTAAATTTGATGAAGAATAAACTGATTGAATTTGTGCATATAAACAAAATATACGAGAATATTGATCCTATCGTTGAAAAATTAATTTTTATTCAAAAAAAACTCAATAATTTAGTGCCACTCGTTATTCACTGATTTAATGACCTAGGTAAGATGATAAATCATGAAACTATCCTTTTTAAACCTTTGGTTTGAAAATTGCCGCCAGGCATTTCTGGCTTATTAACGTTTTTATGCATTAGGATGGGCTATACTAATCTTCTGAAATAATATTATTAAGGTCTTGATCGATATAATCGATTTTTTTATTCCCAATATTGTATCTTAAATAGAATGCAAGAACAGTTTTTGTATATGAATAGACATAAGATATCTAGGAGAAAAACACAGTGGATTGGTCTTTACAAGGTTCCAAAAATAATATCAAACAAATGTAGTTTGTGATACGCTCAATCCAACGGAATATACATTTATATAATAAGCATTTAATTGAGGATATAGATTGAAATATTCTCAATCTGCATATGAAAAATTAGTCTTATTTTATTTACTCATATCGCGTAATATCCGATATAAACTTATACATATTCGCATCCATTTGTTGTCGATCATTTACCCAAAATAGATCTCATTTGATCATGAATGAAATTCAATAAATAAACATATTTTCAACAATGAATTATGTATTTTTTAACTTAAGATTACACTATTAATCATGTACAATCAATATCAATTAATTATCAGTTCTCAAGAAGTAGTGAAAATAAATTCAATTATGATAACCCTGCAATTCCAATCATAACAAAAATTTAGCTGATTTAGGAAAAAACAAGCATTTTTCAACTTTCTTGAGAAAAGCAAAAATTGAATAAAATGCAAAGGATGAATCAATATCAGAGTATCTATGTTTATGATTATCAATCCTCAAATAAGACGTTTGTTGATAGCGTATACGAACTTCCGGCCATTAAATCGATTTTTGTTATATATAATTAAGTTGTTTATAAAAGAATCATCGTTGAGTGTTGGGCTATAATTAAATCATGTAAATTTCTATAACTCATTAAATGAATAATGTTCAGAAAGTTCTAGATTGTTTCGTTGAGAAATTTAAAATATTTTACATGCCAGATTGTCAAAAATCAATTTTACGTGTCAGATATCTAAGCATAATATAAATTTAGAAATTAACAAAAAAAAAATAACAACAATAAATAGAAATCAGACAAGTTCCTTGGCCATCTCCTTAACAATAACAAAACGCTTGCGTACTTCGTGATACCGCTCGCGATCTCCAAGATCGGCGAGGGTCAACTGCTGCACGCCCCTTCCAGTATCGTAAAATAGGTTTTTGCTGTTGCTCTCGATGACAAGCTTTGTGTGGTCCCTGAAATTTGCTTGGATGTCGCGATTAGCCATTCTGAATAAAACTCCATCACGTGTGCGTGCCCAATATTTCACGTGCGGAATCGTCATTGTCTGTGATGTGATCTCTATTGGAGGATAGTGCATTGCACCTGCCCTTTGGCGCAGTTCAACAGCAAAATGTTGAATTAAAAGTAATTTCTTACGAATAGGTGATCCTTCTATTGTACTCATATCGACTATATCTGGTACCGGTGTCTGTTGTGTTGCCCAATACTGGCAAAACGTTCCATCTGGTGATAAAAGAATTCTTGATGAATCATTAAAGCAAGCACCACATATATGGTTATGTAGCATGTATGCCAATCCGTAACGATGAGAATAATCCCACCAAATTCGAACAGAATATGAAGGAAGACGAAGTGGTTGTCCTGGTTCTTGATTATCATTTACTTCTTCGTTTTCTGATGCACTACTAGAATTGTCTGGTCGAGATGTCATTAATAAATTACGAGAACTATCTAATGTCGAGTTTGTAACAGTTGATGCGAGATTTTGCGATTGAATGAATTCAGCGTTGTAAGTTGTAATAAACGGATGTGTTAATAGTTCCTTTGCCGTTGGTCTGGCTTCTGGATCCTTCTGTAAAGCGTGATCGACAAAATCTTTTGCTAATTCTGAAACGTGTGGTTTTTCCGGCCACGAATAGTTAACATGCGAAATCTTTTTGTATGTTATTTTCTTATCTGAGCTCTGAAATGGCTGCTTTCCAGTTAACATTAAAAATGAGCAAACTCCTGTTGCCCATATATCAACGGACGTAGTGTGTCCTTTCTTGCCCCCACCAACAACTTCTGGGCTCAAATAGCTCGGCGTGCCGCAAATAGTCATTTTCTTTTCGTCGTCGCTTTGCAATTGGGCGCTTAACCCAAAATCCGCAAGTTTCATGTGGTTATTTTTGTCGAGAAGTAAATTTTGAAGTTTAAGATCGCGATGAATTACTCGGTGCTCGTGTAAATAAACTAACGCATTTAATAATTGGAAACATATCTGTGAAGTTTGCTTTTCAGAAAATGGATTCTGCTTTTTCAGCATGTCTAGGATAGTCCCGTTAGGGCAAAGCTCTAATAAAATATATACATAGTTCTCGTCTTGAAAAACTCCTTTAAATTCTACGATATTTTGATGGTGAAGAGACTTGTGAATATCGACTTCGCTGATTAATTTCCTTCGGACTTTAGGATCCGCTACTCTAGTTTGAGAAATACACTTAATAGCAACGGGTAATCGACCGGGCATCTCTTCTCCTGAGTAAACAGTCGCAAATCCGCCGCTACCCATCTTCTCTTTGATTGTATACGTCACCTTGGTCCCGTCCTTCGTCGTTCGATGCAAAACAGTCGGCACAGGAGGCAAAGGTTCGCTCATCTGGCGGGCTGTTTATTTTTTTTTTTTTTTACAAAATTTTTGTTTTCCGTTTTTGTTGATTTTTTATTAACTTTTCTTTAAAATATCTAAATATTTGTAAAAATCAAAAATTAGAAAAAAAATGAATTTAGAATTCTTTACATGAATTATATTTCTCGATAATAATAGTATTTTTATTTTATAGATATGCTCTATATCCTATTATATTACTCCAAACTCTTCCATTTCAACATTTTCTAAATTATTCCACTATTTTCCAAATCTTTCCAAAAATCATGATTTACATCTATATATCTATAATTATCACCAATCGAAGTTTTCAGTTAAATTCTATATTGACATTTTTTTTAGGATTTTGCTCTTTTTTTGATGCTGTTTTTTAGAATATTAATTTTTTTGACAAAAAATGGATGCTATTTCTCAAAAATAAATAGTAAATCAGGATTGATAATATGTATGAAATCTATAGCAATTAATCTTTTGGAAAAATGTATTTTATTTTTCAAATTTGATGTGATAACATAGTATTTAAAGAGTATTAATTAGAAAAACATGTTAATTGGAATGTCAATATAGGATTTATTTTCATATTAAAGTTGTTGTGTGGATGAATGAAGCATCTACCAAAAAGACCTCATGTTAAGCCTATTCCTATAAACTATTTGCGCATAGCTCAGATAATTGTAGGTATTCTCACTGCGGTAATCACAATTTCTTGTTTAACTTTGATTCCAAATAGAAATAGTTTTCCACCTGATCCATATCCACCTAAATACTTTGATTTACCAGTATACAAAAACGATAAAAAAGTAAATATAACAGTTGATGCACATAAAATCGTTTTAGCAGTTCATTTAATTCCAGATAATCAGTGTATATATTCGCACGATCGATTAAACTTTATTATTCCTCTTATAAACAAGCTAATACAATACGCACATGTATTTAAACTTCAAGTAATTCAATTTACATATCCTCGAGAAGTTAAATCAATAGATACGCAGCGAATTCGCGGCTTTAAAGCCATACAAGGTGGAACACGAGTCAACCTATACGAAAAATATGCAAATAAAAAGAAAACTCCGAAAGTTTATTCAGAAGTCGCTGGAAAATGCATGTATTTAGATTTTAATAAGCCAACTAAAGCAGAAATTATGCCAGATATACATCCTCAGTTAGCAAGATTCGTCAGAGACGCTTTTATTACTGAGAAATCTGAATTTGCGAATGCTGTTTACGGTTTAGGAGGGAAATACGTGTTGATTGCTGGTAATAACCTTGATTATGACTTAATACAGCTAGTAGACAATCTCGTTCAGTCGAATTTAGTTCCAATAATTTTATCTGACCTTGTAGACTCAAATTACGTGTATGAACTACAAAAAGATAAATATAAAACGCATACAGACTTTATTAAAGCTAAATTGCACGAATTGTCACAACGAGAAGCTTATTATTTAACACATACTGAATTTATCAATGCAATAAGACAGGCAAAGCTTAAAAATTATGTTGTAGGATATTTAAATGCTGATCCTCAAATAAGGCTTTTCAAGACCGTTTAATTATTATTGTTTGTTCTAATTATTAAATCAAATTGTTTAAAACATTTGTTTTTTCATTAACAATAAGCTAAAATATTATATAAATACTCTTGAAAGATACAATGCCAACATATAAATATGATTTCTATTTTTATTAATGGAATTTATTCATATAATTTTCAAATATCAATGAGAAACACTATTGATAATTATAATATTAGTATATTAAACAGATTGTTATTGCATTGTCCTTATATATATACATTAATTCTGTAAAATGAAAGCCAATCTCTTGATTATCAAATTCTGAAGCAAGAAATAAGTGCATTGAACTGCTATTTCTTGGAAAATCGATATCAATGCTATATTGTGATAGAGTAATCCAAAAATTATAATTGATAGTGAAAATTTAAATAAATAAAAACATAACAAAAATATAACAAACAATAAAACTATATTGCATAACTTAATGATAAAATACAATTATCTTTGACTAAAAGCAATGAAATAATTTTCAAGAAAATAAATTAATTCAATATGGCGCTGTTACTGGAATTTCTATATTAACAAACTTGAGCTTATCAATATTATCTACGACTTCAGGCTGAGTATTGTTCTTTTTTGAAAGATATTCACTTTCTTCGAGCAAATGCTGAAAACTGTAAAGCCTCTGTTCTAGTGTCTCATTCTCAATCAGTTGTTCGTTGCATTTTTCCCTTAATCTTCTAATTTGTTCATCGGGAGAAACATTCAACTGATCCATCAATAAAAAAATAAATCAAAAACACAAAAACGGTTTAAAAATTTCATTATTCGTTGACGGAAGCCAAGATGATTGAAGCTGAATTCCAAGAATTTTATTATTGGAACATGGAGGACGAAAATGGGAAGATCACTATATCTTTTAAATGCGATGTTGCTATTAAACGTGATTTGTTCAATTTCCAATACAATCAAGAATTAAATACGATTTCTCTTACATTTTCTGATAAAATACCAATAATTTTAGGAACATTGTTCGGTAAAACAAAAGGAGCTGCTGTTGTTCCATCAAATGATCGTTTTATTATCGAAATTGAGAAAGATGAAGATATAAATTGGCCTGTATTAATAATTAAGCCAACACCAGATACAAATCAGATTGATCCACACTCAGCATACGAATTGGTATACTTAGTTACATCAGATATGGAACATTATAATAATCCAGAAATAAAACTCGGAGAACTTTTGAAATACTCAACAGCTTCTGGATACATTCCTGCTATAGTTGGCTATATTAAGTCATTTATTAATGAACCTGAAAAACGCAACCAAGTTATTGATTTTCTCACAGTTCTTGCTGATGTTTACCAAATTCCAACATCGATATACGAGCTTGGTGTTTTCTTATACGAAAATGATGAAGACCGCGAAAAATCACTTGTTTATTTGCAAAGAGCTTTTGATCTCGGTATAAAACAAGCCGCTTTCTATCTTGGTTCCGCATATTCTCCATTATCTGAGATCGCATATGCACACAAAGATGCAGAAAAGGCTTTTAAGTTCTTAACTGCAGCTCTTGAACTTGGAGATCCAGCTGTGTACCACGAAATTGCAAAATTGTATCATACAGGACGTGGAACACCTAAGGATGACGAAAAAGCTAGGTTTTATCAGCAAGCTGCTCAAGAATTAGATCCAGAAATTCCAAATTTGATTGATGAAGCTGTTAAGCAAGAGAATGAACACTGTGGATCATGCGAGCACTGCCAGTCATGCAAGCATGCAGAAGAAGAAGAACCAACTTCGCTTATTGATGTCGGAATCGCGGCAGCAGCAACAATCACTGGTGCAGCAGCTCTTTTCTACTTCGCATATAAGTTCATAAAGAAATAAGCAAAGTTTGAGAAATTATAAAATTCTCAATTTTTTTCTTCAAAGTTGAATAAAATATATAAAGTTAGATGTTACAAAAATTATATTTAGTCAAGATTTAAGAATCAGGATTTGATTTAACAAATTATTTTATTTAATTTCTTCAACACGCTTAGCACGACGGGTATGGAATGTGATCGCATCAATGAGGCGGCAGAGGCCAAGAACACCACCAATGACAGTAAGAATTCTTGTGCAAAGGTGAAGAACTGGTTCTTTATCTGTATATGTTGTAGCTGAGATTGGGCTGACATCATACTTGATGAAAACACCAGAAGCGTAGCCACGCGGATTGTACATCTGGTACTTCGAAGCCGAATAATTGCCTTCAAGAATATCAGCTGTATAAACAACACGCCATGCGCCTGGCTGTGTCTGAATATTGTTAATATCGTTTAATGGGTAGTTGCCTTCCTTGTCTGAGAAGCGTAATTCGTGAATATGATGTGTTAAGTTTAATTGAGCGAATTCCATGTTAAAGAGTGAAAGATCGTGAACGTGCCAGCCCTCTCTATTCCAGCTGTAGCCTGGGCAAACGTGTAATTCGGAAGCAACTCTAAGAGATTTAAATTTTGCGTCGACTCTGCAGCCTTCTCCCTCCATCTTTTTAATTTTCTCAACGATTGGAGCGCACTGCTCAACCTGAGAGATCTGTGGTGGCTTGTATCCAGCGTCTTTATATGCATCGAAAACTTCTTGGCAAGATCTGCAGCAGATTCTCTTCGGATCTTTAGCCTCGTAGCATGATCCGCATTTCTCAATTGGTTCTGTGTTGACTAAGTTTGGAATATCGATTTTTTCGATTGGCTGTCCGTTTGAATTGAGTCTCATATATGTGCTGTCGATGCTTTCGAGAGGCATTGCGAGTTGTGTGACTGAATCAATGACATCGAAGTGAATTAAATGGCATGGAGCGTTTGGAAATGTGATTGAAAGTTTAACATCAAGACGTGGCTGTAATTGATGATCAATCGTAATATTATCTGGACCTGTTGGTCTTCTTGTGTCAACAAATAATCTTTGTCTTGTTGGCGCGTGGAGATATGCAACAACTTCGTAAGAGCACAGAACAACTGCGGCTAATACTGAAATGAGTGAAAGTATACCTCCAGATATTGTTCCAATGCGATATTCGTTCGCAAGTTTTGGAAAGACATCAAATTTCCTAAGATCCATTAAAAAGTGGTTTTCTTTATTTTTTGTGTCAAAACAAAAATCTTCAATATTTTGCATTCTTTCTTATAATTAGTTTAAATATACTAATTTAACATAAAAATTGTTTTGACGATTAAGAGTTTACATCATTATTTCATGACATGTAAAACTATTAAAGCATCATTTTTGAGAGATTTTGACACGTAAACAAAATACATTTTTGCTTCGTAAACTTATATATGACACGTAAATCATAAACTTGACACGTAAAATAATTGAATTATGACATGTAAATACAAAAATTGACATTTTATGACGTGTAAATAATAAAATTGAGATATAAAATGTCATGTAAACAATTTTTGTGTCATCAAAAAATATGACATGTAAAATAAAAGGTTTGACAAAAAAGTGCATCATTTCAAAACATTTTATTGGTTATGCAGTATAAAAACCTCTGCGTTGGACCAAACGGAGCCACTGTTTACGAATTCTCATCCCAGTACCACCATGAGAGTCGTGCCTTGAATATTTTGTTGCGTGATCCAACTTTTGTCTGGTTCAGCAGCTATTATCAGAGCCTTCCACAGCATCTCACATTAAAATTCGACAAGCAATACAACATTCGCCGTGTTGGTATCTACCTTCACGGTGAAAACAACCAAAATCCGAAAGAAATACAATTTTTACTTGGAACAGATCCAAAAGACATGAAAGTAGTTAAGCACGTTACATTAGAACATAGAGCTGGCGAACACTTCTTCGACCTCGATGAACCAGTACCAGCCGAATACATCACAGTCAGATGCCTAGAAAACTTTGGTGGTTCTGGCGTCTGCATTTCCAAGATGTACGCATTCTCAGCTTAAAACCTATATCTTTCTATTTATCACTTTGCTAATAAAATTTCTTCTCATATTATTATCATAATTTACCAAGATTTTTCTCTATTGATTGACAAAAAGAACCATTCTTTGGAGGGTATTAATAAGTGAATGAAACAAATTATATTTATTATTTATCTTCTTCAGGATTTTCTTCTTCCTCTTCTTCGCCACCGGCCTGGAGTAACTCTCCGAATGCCATTGCAACAGCAGCAGCATATTTGTGGCGTTCCTCATCTGGAAGTTTCGGAATTTGTTCCTTGAGCTCCATCATAATGCCCATAGCCTGAGAAAAGTTCTCACACTCTGGATCTTGTGACTTAAGCAAACCAAGCATCTGCTCAATTCTTTGTTCGATTCTTGGTTTTCCTGCAGACATTTTGATTGGCCAGTCGACGAGTTCGAGTGCTTCCATGATGCGTGTACCAGCTGGCTGCTGCTCTTCGTCGAGAAGCGAAGAACGAGCCTTTCCTTCTCTGAAATTCTGGAATTCTTCATCAATTGTAGATAGTCTGATGTTGATAACTTCGGCCATAGCATCAACCTCCCATTCTGAAAGCTTTTCTGGGATTTCTTCCTGATTGCCATCTTCGAGGACTCTCAAAACGAGTCTGAGTTCGCAGTTTTCGAATGCCTTAGCATTTGGGGGCATCATATCGACGTATCTTGCAAAGCCAACCCAAATAACAGCAAGTGGTTTCGATTTGTAATCAGAAGTGACAGAAAGATCGCACTCAAAGTACTTATTCTTGATTGGGATCTTTTCTCCATCGTTTGTGATGGCAGTGATGAAGTCCTGGCATGGACCGGCATCGCCAACAGCGAGGATGCAAACTTTGTTACTCATCCTATAAATCGAAAGGTCCGTCACTTTTATGTCGATTATTTTCCCCTCAAATATTCAAGAAAGAATTTTAATCGATTAAAAACATGTATTATCATGCTGTCTATATATGCACGTTAGTACCAATAGTAACAGTAAGGACTAATGATGCTATTAATTATATTTTCCATGAAAAACAAGCATATTATAACATAAATGTCAAGTATCAATATATTTTTAGCTTTACATGGCAAAAGTACATTTAAATATGCCACGTAATGTCAAAAATATTTTGATTCTTGACTTCATTTAATTTTTCCGCTTTCTATATATGCACATTAGTGCCAATAGTAACAGTAAGGAACCGTGATGCTAGTAATTATATTTTCCAAGAAAAACAAGCCTCATTACGTTAATGTCAAGAATCATTATATTTTTGACTTTACACGGTAAAAGTAGAATTAAATTTGCCATCTAACATCATTTGCAGAACTGCATATTGAAAATTATATTAAGCATTTAGACATATTCATAAGGTGTGGAATCGAATGCACATTGGAAATTATTGAATAGTGACATAAAAAAATGAATGAAAAAAATATTAATGATCTTAAAATTAAAACCATTAGCGAGGTGATAGTTCCGAAACAACTTCAGGATATTTATCATATAATCTCATGCTTGAGCAGTGAAAATCAATTTGATGATTCTTCAATTCTTGAAATAATCAAAATAATTGACAACTCTTCAATAAATCCTTCAAGTATTATCTACATATTAAAACTATTACCGTATCCATTCCCAAAACGAAGTCAATTATTTTCACAGATAATTCAAATATTAAAGGAACGAAATGGAATTGAAATTACTGAAACAATGTTACCTAATGATAATAAAGACAAACATTTAAATGGATTAGGAAACATTGGTAATTCAGTTGCTTTGGACATATTGGATGACTTGGTTGCAAGTATGGAAAAGGAAACATTTGATATTAATATGAAAGTTGGAATATTATCGTTAATTAATCATGCCTGCCGATATGGCTCAGAAAAATGCTTCACATTCTTGAAACTAAATGGTGCTTTGATTTCAGATGACGCAATTAAGTTTGCTGTAGAAGGAGGAAATAAAAATATCATCATGTCCTTAATCAACGAGCAGCAGCTCAAGATAACAGATCAGCATTTAACAACTGCATTGATGTATCATAGAAATGACATCTTTGATTGGCTTCTCGAAAATAAAGGATCAATTGGAAACTTAAACACTGCAGAATGCTTTCTATATTCAAATCTCAAAGGCTTGTTGTTTCTTATTGAGAATGGATATGATGTTAATGATGAACATATCTTTCTAATGTATTTGTTTATCATTATTATAATACATTCATCAATTACATTTGCTTTTCTTTTTTTTTAAAAGACTCCTCTCTCAATGGCGATTGAAATGAAGTCATTTGAGATTGTCCAGTTTCTTGTTGAACATGGTGCAAATGTCAACAAAGATGTTGTTTGCCATTATGATAATATATTCATCAAAAAAATATGTTTATAATTATTATAGCGCGTTCATTAATTACAAATGTTTATCTTTTAAATAACAAACGCCTCTCTCAATGGCAGTTCAGATGAAATCATTTGAAATAATAAAATATCTTGTCGAGCATGACGCAAATGTCAACAAGAATATCATTCATCAATTGCAAATATTTATCATTATAATAATAATGTTTATCAGTACTATAAAATATTTATCATTATTACAGTATGTTCACCACTGACATTTGTTTATCAATGTTTTAAGAAATTCTTCAAACTAATTTGTATATCAATGTTATAAGATGTTTATCGGTATTAAATGATATTTATCAATAACATCTGTTTATCTTTATTATAAACAATTTGTCAATCATATTTATTAATTATTTTTATATGTAATATCTCAATCCCATATGTTTTTCATTTTTATTATTTATTCAGCAATCACTTTTGTTTATCATTTTTATAAGTAATTCATCAATCATTTTTGTTTATCTGTTATATAAACCAATATTCTTACAGTTGCAGTTAAAACGAAATCTCTTGATATTGTTCGTTTCCTTGTTGAACATGGTGCAGATGTTAACATGAGTGTATTTTGTCAATTACATTTGTTTATCAATATTATAAGGAATTCATCATTCACATTTGTTTATCATTCCTTTAAATGGTACATCATTATTGTAAGAAATTCATCTACCAAATCTGCTATTCTGATAAATCATTGTAAATTTATTGTCAATTTCTTTGAGTATGGCGAAGATATCAACATGAGAATTATTCATCAATCGCATTTGCTTATCATTATTATAAGGAACTCATTAATATCATTTGTTTATTTATATAGAATAAGAATCCTCTCTCAGTTGCTGTTAAAATGAACAATTTTGAAATGGTTAAATATCTTGTTGAACAGGGCGCAGATGTCAACTTGGATACACTTCATCAATCATATATATTTATCAGTATTGTAAGGAATTTGTCGTTCTCATATATTTATAATGGTTATAATGGATTTTTCAATAACATTTGTTTATTAATATAATTTAAACTTCCACTTGCCATTGCTGTTGAGAATGCTTCTCTTGAAATAGTTCAATATCTTGTAGAGAATGGTGCAGATGTCAACGAGGAAGTATTTCATCATTTACATTTGTACATTATAATTATAATTCATTCTCCAATCACAATTGCTAATCATCAAAATAAAACTTTCATCAATCATATATGTATATCATAATAATTAGGAATTCACCATGCACATTTGTTTATTTTATTAATAAAAGAATCTATATACAGCTGCTAAGGAACTTGGATATGTTGAAATTGCTAAATATCTTGCTGACCATGGTGCTGATACTACACAAATGCCCAAAAACTCAAGCCAAAATTCATTTTCTAAGTATTTTGGGAAATAAGGAGGTTAGAAAAAAAGTCGGAAAATTTTTTCTCCTCATTCATTTTAATATTGTTAAACAAAAAAATTGATGAATCCATTATATTAATGAAAAACAAATGTGATTAATGATTTCCTTATAAAAATGATGAACAAGTGTTATCGGGTAGCTAATCAAATAAATAGTTGTGATGATCATCATTTATCTCGAAGAAGCAAAAATATTTGTGAAATATTTCTTCTTCTGTTTCACCTTCCTCAACTTTCTAATTGATATCAATTGGTTTTCTTTCGAGTTCAATATCAAGTCATCAAGTTTATCAAATGCAATTTAATATTCAATATCTTTAACCTAAAAAAAAAATAATTAAAATATATATATGATAGTATGTTAATTTTATTATACACGAGCTTTGAGGAAAGCAAATACTGCTCTGTATGCTGCTCTTTCTATAAGCTCCGCACATCGTTTCATTGATTCAGATAAAATTATTGGTCCATCTTCGATTGTAAGGACTTGTGATGCACCAGCTTCATTTAATTTCATTTCAACCTCCTCACTTTCTATGGCTCCTGTTAAAATTATTGAATAAGATTTCTTGAATCTTTTTATCAATGCGTAAGGTGCTTTATTGTTTAATGTGGAGACATCACATTTCCCTTCAGATGTAATTATGATGTCTGGGCTCATTTCTTCAGTGATTTCTAAAAGATCTAAAATAAATTCTGAACCAGGCTTCAAAATCGCATCAAAAACAGCAACAAAGCCAATTGAGAGGCCACCAGCAGCCCCTATGCCTTTGATAAGCTTTATATCTTTTCCTGTGGCTTTTTTGACGATATTTGCAAAATTCTCCAAATTTGCGTCCATTTCTTTTACAGCTTTGTCTTTTGCTGATTTATCGTTTCTTACTGATGGTGCAAGCTTTTGTGGACCAAAAATAGCAGCAGATCCTTTTTCACCTAATAATATGTTATCAACATCGCATGCAATGCTAAAAGATACATCTTTGAACTTGTCAAATGCGCTAAAATCGATTTTGGCTACTTTTCCAAGCGAAGAGTTGCCGTACGGCAAAATCAATTCATTATTTTTATCATAGAATTTAGCGCCCATTGCGGCGAGTGCACCAATGCCACCATCAACCGTAGCTGATCCACCAATTGTTAGAAGAATCTTCTTGAATCCTTTATTAATTGCTTCCATAATTAATTCTCCAGTGCCATATGTAGTTGTAACGAATGGGTTAAGCTTGTCTTCAGGTAAAAGTGCAATTCCTGACGATTTAGCCATCTCAATTACAGCCGTGTCATCCCTTGAACCCCATCTAGCTTCAACTGGATCACATAGAGGTCCTTTGACAGTATTTTTGTAGAATGTATCGGCAATTACATCAACAGTATCATCTCCTCCGTCTGCAATCGGTTTTATTTGAATATCCGGATTTAATTTCTTGTTGTATAGAGAATTGTACTTCTCGAATGCTTTCTCTACTCCTTTTGCAATGCATTCGGATGTTTGTTTTGCTGATAAACTTCCTTTCATTGCATTCGCTGATGAAAGTATTTTGATTGTTGTTGACATCAAAAAATATGAAAAAGAGAATAGCACAACCAAGATAATTACAAACTAACTTGATATAATAAAACTATATCTATGTCTGCATAATATATATAACAACTAGCTCAAAACAATTATGCAATATCCTACAATTAAACAAAATAGCAAGCGACATCATCTGTAATCTCATATGTAATAATCTTTATCTATACATTAAAGAATCATAATTTGTTGATATGTTTGTAAAATCGAAGAAGTAACTAGTCAAATTCAGTCGAAAATGCAGGTAAATTTAAAAATAAGATCTTTGCTACCCGTCAGATACACGCTTATGAAATGAATAATGTCGAAATAGTGATAAAGAACAGTATCTTTTTATTCATAACAAGATTTAATTTTTGTAAAAAGCTTATTTGTTTGGAGTATATCCAGGAGCACCAGGTGGTTGATTCTTGATGCATAGAGCTTCATGGAATGGAAGCTGAGAAAGATAAATTTCACGATTGCAAATCTTGCATGGGAAAGTCATTGTTTCTATATCAGGACGTGGTTTTGGTACTCCACCATTGATATCCATTTGTGTGCGAGGGCCCCCTCTAGTATGTGTTCCTGTTGTATTTGTAAGTTCTTCAAGAGTACTTGAAACAAACTCATCAAGTGACATAGCATTTTGCTGTGAACGAAGCTTTTCTCTAAGTGCCCTTAACTGCGGTTTTGTCATTCTTTCGCCCGTTTTTTGAAGATAAACCTTCTGGAAGTATATAACTATTGCCTCGAATTGCTCATCTGTCATTGTAGATGGATTAATCATAACATCACCGTCTGCATTTTTAGGAAGAACACCGAGTGTAAGCCCAGTTGTCGCAGATTCCCATGGAACTGGTTCTGCCTTAACTTTAGAGCGTTTTACACGCTCCTTCTTAACTTCTGCTCTTTCGCTTGAGTGAGTGCTTGATTTGCGCGATTTCGACATTTTTGGCGTTTAGAAATTTTCGTTAACACTTTACATGACAAAAAATTCAGCCCCCATCATTAATATGATAGACCCTGTTTTTTTTACAAATTTTGCTAAATACTTCAATATCGATCAACTGAGCTCTGCAAATATTAAGTTATGATATATTGATTTTTATGATTTTGTTAAAGCTTGCACAAAAAGATAATAATGTCATATAAGATTGCAAACTATCATTAAATATGCTTTTTAGACATTCTTCTTCTAGATATAGTCATTGTGAACACTAAAGAATTATATATTAAGATTTCATAGCTAACTTATTGCTGCATTCGCAAATTTTAATCATTTTTTTTTGTTTTGTCGTATAAGTACTCAAATACTCTATGATGAAATCTCATTCAAACTCATTATGTTTCATTGTCTATGATGTTCTTGGTGTTATGATGTAAATAACTTTCAAAAATAATATATAACAAAAAATAAATACTTTTATAATTTAACTATCTTATTAACAACATCTTTTTCTAAGCCTTTATCACATATGATAGTAGTCACATGGCAAACGTAGTCTTCATCGAAGCAAAGACCAACACCGATGTCATCGACCTGATTCAGAAGAACGGAGACGCAATCTGTATTGTTTCTCCACTTCCTCATGATCTCCTTCGGTGCACGCGACATTTCTCTGCACGTTGTATGGCTAATATCGCAGAGTTTGTACTTCGGCTCAACGACATTCTTGTAGAAGTCGTCTTCTATAGGATTGACGCCCTCCATTCCGTTAGCTATATACTCGGCGTGATCCTGGGCGACTTTGAAAAGATTATCATCGTATGCTAATGGCTCCAGCGAATGCTGCTCTCTGAATTCGTTCATCTCTTCGGCAACATGCTTGGCGAGGATCGTGTTATCAACTAAATTCTCTGTTCCATCGATGATTGACGCGTAGATGCTGCGCGTAACAATTCTCACTGAGTAAAAACTTCCTTTTTTGATGACAAAGCCTATGCCGATTCTGTTGAATTCGCCGAGAAGGGCGTCCACATGGTAAGTCTGCTGCATCCACTCCTCGACAATTGTCTTTGGAGTTGCTTTTTCGAGCGGCATTTTTCCAAAGTCGACATGACTGGAAGACGCGCTCGGAAGTCTGGTGGAAATGAATTTCTGTGTGACTTTAGTTGGATCTGTCTGGCAGAATTTGTATGCTAGCGTAGATAATTGATCGCTGAATAAATAAGGATTCAAATTGTACTTCTTTCTGATTTCATTGACGATATCTAAGCATCTCTGTGCAAGTAGGAAGCTTCTAAGCTCATCTCCAACAAGTGTCGAATCACCAATATAAGATTTAACAGCGACAATGACTGTAAAGAACGTAGATTTTTGCGTAGATGTAGCCATACCACATCCTATTGTGTTTACTTTTGTCAAAAGAGCTTTAGAAATTCCTGGTTCTGAAGCCCATTCGTTAGCAACATCTAGAAACGCATGGTTTGGCGAATCACTACGAGAAACGTGTGCATAGTAGAATGCTATTGGTAAATTTTGAATGTCTGTCTTTATTGGCGCGTTATTAAATTTTACTTCCATTCTTGCCATAGCGAGTGAATGTTTCATTGCAATTTTGTTTAATTCGACGGATTCAACAATAGGATCGAGTTTGTGAGATGCTCTGAAGAGATTTACCGCGCGAATCAAAGTAGCGCAAACAGATGAGTATTGGAATCTCAATATTGGCGGAGGATCATCGAAATTGTATTTACCGTTGATAAAATTGTCAGTTTCTGTTTCGCTGTTAGAAATTGAAACTTCGTTTTCATCATATTCATCTTCTTCTTCCATAGATTCCTCTTCATCTTCATTGTTGGTATGTTTCATAGTTGTGTTTGGCGTATCTTGCATATTCGGGTTCTTAGGGCTTTTCTTTTCCTTAGGAGTCATATCATCGAGCTTCATTTCCTTTTCGCCGTCATCAGACGATCCTCCGACATCGTCAGCAGAGTTCTCTACAGAATCAGCTTCATTATTATCGGAGTTACTCGACATTTTATCGAAAAAAAAATGAAAAAATTTCAAAAGAAAAATAAAATATTGAACACTATATAATGATTCCTTTTTAATCAAAATTTTTGAAATTTTTTATAAAAATACGTTATTTATTTTCAAAAGTTTAGATCAACTTGTCTTGGTTTTTGACCTTTATATCTTATAAATATCGAATGTATGCATTTTAAAAAGTCTATATTTATTGTTTCTAGACAAAATAAATTTTTACAAATTAGATTTTCAAAAATCACGGATTAAAAAAAGTGAGTTTTTCTCAAAATACTGAACTGTAAAATAAAAAATAAAGATTTAGTTTAATAATTCACTACCTCATTTATAAATATATTAATACGTTTTTTGAAAATAATTCTTATCTACAAAGTTATGCTCAATTTTTTACGACTGCAATTTTTTTTATTTTCTTTTTCATTTTTCATAATATTTTGTTTTTAAGCTTATATTTTTGTCTACATTATATATCTTAATTTCGGGTAGAAATAGACGAAGAAACTGGAATAATCAGGAAACAATATTCAACAATATGGATAAATTGAAAGTACAAATCAATGAGTCTCAACTATTATAATCTAATGATTCACCAAAAATTATAATTTAACGAAAAATAATTTGATGATAAAATAAAATTGATGATTTATATCACGAAATAACATAACTCTATTTTACTCTATTGATCTGTTTTGATCTGCGACTTTGCAACAAAGAAATTTCGAATTTCGTTAGCAAGATCATCGATATTCTTTTCGGGGAAGGCTTGTTGAATAGCCTGCTTCTGCTCTGGATGCAGTGTAGTGAGTATCTGCGCGAAATCATTCATTACAGTCTCTTCTTTCCAGTAAGAAAGCTCGTTAACGATAATATAAGTTTCAAGATCGAAACCAACCGAATCTTCGATATCATACAATGGCCTGGTTATAACTTCTTCAAGCATGGATATAATCTTGCATATTATGTTAACGTATCCATCTCCAAAGACTGCTGGAGCTTTCTCCAAAACTATAACGAGCTCGAAAAATCCGCAAACTTCAACCCACGTCGTAAAAATCTCCGGCATCATCTGGCAAATTGATCCTGATGTTGCAATGATCAGTGATGCAAAGAGATTCGATGAATAGGCCTGGAATCTGTTGTCATTCATGAAATTGGAGGAAATCTGTGCAAACATTTGTAAAACGTCGGCTGGCAAATTCGAACCCATCTTATTTGTCACAGTGAAGCAGAGTGTAATTGCAGGGTTAACTATGTTTGCGTCCATTGTTGATGAGCCTGCCTCAACGAAAACATTGATTAACTCCAATATCATTGATGCTGTATCTGTAGCAGGGAAGTTTGCGTCTTTAAGGATAATGTTTTTGATCATGACAACAGCTGAGCTCACGAAGAACAAAGGAGCGGAATATTGTGTTCCACTGACTACGACAGCGCATATGAGCTTGACGCAATTCCAGTGATCAGCAGTAATAGAATTAGCAGCAGCAATGAGATTTGCAGCGAAGTCAAGTAATTCGTTAGATAAGACTCCATTTTCACTTGCTGATGATGCTACGAATGTCAATAATTCGAACTGCGACTCTTGTGAGAGGAATGGAGACAGTGAAGACAATGCTGACAGAGCAGCATTTGATTTCTCAGGCTTTTGTGGATCAAAGTTTGCCTGGAAAATTTCTATCAAAAGAGTTGACACTTCTGATCCATGCTCAGCGAGATTTCTTCCGAATGTTCTCACAAACTTGGATAAACCTCTGAAGAAATCTGTGTCATTGAAGTATTCAGCGAGCTCTACAAAACTCCTTAAGATGCTTTCGAGTTCTTGAGCAATTTCGTTCTTGAGTTGATCGTCGTCTGGTAATATAGAAATTGCGTTACTGAAAGTATTCGCTGCGTAGTATCTGACTAGTAAATGATCTTCTGACACAAACAATGATACCAAAGCAGAGATGATCTGAGAAGGAAGACCGATCTCAAAAGAATCAATGCCAAGCAATGCTCCACATTTCACCAAAATGTCATTGGATGAAAGTAATTCAGCCAGCATTGAAAGCATCGAGTTCGCGAGCTCTTGGTTATTTCTGACTAGACTGTAGCCTACAGCGCTGAACATGAGAAGAGCGCCGAATAATGTAACAAGGAGTTCATCGCTCGCACTTTCTTCATTTGCGTAAACTTTTACCATTTCAGACAAATAGCTGCAAACTGACTGAGAAATAATTTGCGCTTTGCTCTCATCTTTGCAGTGTATGCGGAGCTTGCCGAGAATATACATACGTGGGTCGGAGCTGTTGAAAGGTGTTGTCATGACTGATGAAATAAAATCGGAAGCAGTTTCTTCGCTTTTAGTGAATTCGATTTCTTCAACAGACAGCGCAAAGAAAGGAAGCAAAATGTATTGTACAGCATTGTCCATCTGCATTGACATCATATTCCAGGTGTGTTTGTGCGATATCATCACGTCGACGATTTCTGCGAGCAAACTTTGCGTTTCCGGTGGATTCATGAATGTAATCAAATTCGCGACAGCATCGAAAACATCGTAGCAGTCGTCTGGAATTATATCTAGCTGTGGGTATTGTCCCGATGACTTATATAAGACCTGCGTGGTGAATTTGAGAGCTTTCTGTGCGAATAAGTTGTAGTTTTCGTTTTCGGAATTTTCTAAGTTTGAGAATTCTAGTGAAGCATGGACCCAAAGAGACAAATTTTCCTGACTTTGGGAAAAGAATGGAGGAATGTGGAATTTGATAAGACTAAATGCACAAGACATGCAATACGCTGATGAAAGTAAATCGTTGTTTTGCAAAATCTGTGTTAAAATATTTAACAATTGTGTTGATGTTTCATTATATAACTCCAATTGATCGTCATTAGCAAGTGATATTCCTTCACACAATGAATTTGCGAAAATTAATCCTGCTGTTACATCTTGTTGAATCAATGAATTAAATAATTCGAGAGGATTTGGTATTACACCCTCAAATAATGTATGAGATATAACTAAATCCAATAAAACTGATACTGATTCTCTAATATCGGCAGTTGTCGCTAATAATATTTGAGAAATATTTGAAATGAAAAGTTCGTAAGGGAAAAAGTCTGTAAAAGTGCGTTCTGTTTGTATAAATACGTTTAATGCAGCTTGTCTGATGGAAACATTAATCTGTGAATTGAAAATTATTTGAAGAAGCAAAAGATAAAAATCTGAATTTTCTGGAGAAGTGATTTTGGAAACAATTATGTCGGTGGCTTCTTTTACTGACTCAGTGGTCCCATTTCCACCGTCGCCAAAAGTGTGTTGAAGCAAACTTACAACATAATCCATGAAATTCTAAAATAACAGGGTCTTGAAAAAATAAGCAGGGGATTTGTGGATTTTCATCAAAATTTAAATTCATCAGCAAAATCATGAATTAACGTTGTCCATATAGCGAATCAAATACTATTTTTCGTTCTTGTCAGATGATTAAAGATATATTTTTCACATATCGAATCTTTCATCCATAAAGTACATTTTGTGGTCGTCAAGCCATTTTGGTATGTATTCTGGGCATTCTTGAACGTAAAGAGACTTCATGAACCCATAAATAGTAATATTTGAGAAATTATGTGAAGAAATGATAGGGTCTGTAGGGAAAAAGTCTGTGTATTGACTGTCAGCTAAAATCTCTCCATTTGAAAGACTATAGAAAATTTTTTGAAGATATTCTTGTAAATGAGCGTGAACTAGGTTTGTATCTGGGTGTACTTTCAAGAGGAACGTAATCAATAGCAAGTATTCGAATCTAGATGCATATAACTCAGCAACTTCAAGATCAAAGATTGCGAGGTTGATCATTTGTTGATTTATTGGAATTTCTCCATGCTGTGTAATATAAAATCCTATTATTGCGCCAATAAATCTTAATACACAATGATTAAACTTTTGATCATTCGCAATTTTCAAATATTCGGTTGAAATCTCGAGTAAATGTGATATCATCTGTAACGGATCGTTTGCTATTGTAATGTAATCAGCAATTAAGCTTCCAATAAAAGAAATTTGATATTTTTCAAGAGCAATTGGAATTAAATATAGAATGAAAGACAAAGTTTCTTCTACAAAGCCAACTCTGCACAAATAGCAGAAAGATTTTGCGAGAAAAATCAATGTAGAATGAGAAATGTCATTAAGTTCAGATTGAGCGAATGTAACAATAAAATTGCGAATAACTGAAGAATCTGGCAGTTCAACTCCTTCAATTGGCAGCTTTTCGAAAAGATATGAAATTATTTGGAGAGCTAAATAAGCTGAGTCGGTGTTTTCCATGAAAGACGAAATAACAGGAAGAAATGCTTCGAAAATTATTGGATAAAAATTAGATTTTGAAGTAAAATCGAACAAAATTCTCGATACTACATTAATTGTCTCAGGATCGCGAAAAACAGTAGTTATATGCGCAAGCATTTCAAAGAATTGGCTTAGAACTTCGATGTCCTCTATTTTGTATTTTTCCAATAATTCGTGAATCAAATCTAGAAAAACACAGACAATTCCTGTCTCAAACAAGTCAAACATCTCGAAAACTCTAGAAATTGCCGGCAAACACAATTCTGAATAAATTATATTCTTAGAAATGCCTCTGCATGCTGCAAGAACTACAGGAAAATGCTCACTTGTGAGAAAACTTTGTAAATCATTTATCTCTATTTTACCTGTTAATGCTGCTAAAGGAATAAAATTCGCATAAGCTAAAATATCATCAGAAATAGTATCTGGCAGTGCTATTGTTGGTATATAATCTACTACCTTGTTAGTGTTTTGTCCATACATGTATAAAATTGGTTCTTGCAATTCTGGATTTGAATTCATTAATTCGACAGATAAATCGCATAAAACGTCTAACCCAACCAATCCTAGGAACTCTGAGCACTCATATCTCAAAGAAATTTCGCGTTTGTTTTCATCAAAATCATTGAAAGCGAAATAGTCAGAAAAAAGCACAAAAGCTTCTGGATCATTAATTAATTGTTCTTTATCATCTACAGATAGCATGCAAAGCCTGCATATGTAAGGATAAATTTCTTCTTTGTTTATTGACCATGAATCATCGTTTTCAAGTTCTTCATCAAACTCAGGTTCGTTTATTAGCAACATATTGAGCCAATTCACCAATAAATATCCAAATTCCGAGATATCATATAAATCATGAAGAGTGTCAAGTTCTGACTTAGCAAATGGTGCCAGGTTGGATAGTTCTATAATTTTTTGCTGTACAAAATTGATTAACTCTTGAGATTCTGGATTTAATTGGAAAATTGGGAATAATTCTTGATAAACTGGATAATTTTGATATGTAATTTCATTTTGATATATCTCATTTGTTCTCTGCATCAATATATTGGCTGCAACATCATTTTTTGCAGCAATTTTTGCAGCTATTGTAAGAAGATAGATATCATCAGATTGATTAATAATATTGATGCATAATGTCAGTAATGGTTCTGGAAATGTCTTCGGATCATGTTCATTTGTTAATAAAAAACATGCATATAAAATATCTTGCGGATACTTATCGAAAAATTGCAGCAAATAAGGAATATTCTCTATTGTAAGCTGTTTTGATACGTAATTTGCTATAGCAAACCTTAGAGGCTGAAAATACTTGATATCTTTGTGAATTACTAAGTTGTATAAAGAAATACATGATTCAATATCTAATGAAATGTGATAGAAATCTATTGTCTTAACTGTAATGAATACAAGTTCAAGATTTGGATTTTGATTTAATAAAATCGACTTAATTCCATCAACAAACTCGATATTTTCCTTGTTATCTAGTATTATGTTATGTGCCTGCTCTCTAAGATGGTCATTGTCGCATCCCAAATAACCAATAATTTCCGAAACATTCATTCCAACTAAATAATGTAAAATTTTTTAAAAGATTTTTCTTTTAAATTTAAAATTTTAATTTCGTATTGAGGAAAATCAAAAATAAATCAATATTAATATTACATTATACATAAAGATTTAATTTTTGTTGTCCAAATTTAATTTCGTTGGCTAGTTAATGTTTTTACAAAGTAAACGTACAAAAAATCAACAGAGTAAAAAAATGAGCAATTCTAACTCAGAGATTGATAGTGCATCTCTTGTGGAGGAAGCATCTGAGTACATGAAAAGCTGCGGATGGCCAAACCACTTCCAAGCTCAGTTTATTAACTTAATCACTGAAGAAGTAAAGCAATCAGATAACAGAAAGCTGAAGTATTACCAGCCAAGTTTCAAATCAAAAGAATCTAAAGCATGGCATATCGCAAATAAGGTAGTTTTAGACTATCTTTCGAGTTTGAATTTAGATTTAACGAACCAAACAATCGAACTTGAAAGAGCTGGAGGTGAGGAGCCAGTCTTCGAGCAATATAGTAACGACGACGATGTTGATAAGTATCTTACAGAGCTTATTACAAATTACGGTTACGAACCAGATTCAATTCAGGAGAGAATTGAATATTTGTACGATGCTGCAAATATCGACGAGAAATTAAACGGAGAAAAGAATGCCCAAGAAGCTACAAAGGCACAGGAAAGGCCAAAGCAAGTTGATCAGCCAAAACCAAAGCAGGAGGAGCCAAAATCCGGCTTCGGCTTGAACCTTAAGGTTGGAAATGCTGAAGCTAAGCTTTCTCTCGGTGGAAAGAAGCCTTCTGATGACGAGAAAGATAATGATGTTGATTTCGAGATTGATTTGGAAGATGACTCTGATAACGATGAGGAACAGAAGCCAACTCAGGTCAAGGAAGAGCCAAAACCAGCTCCAACACCAGTTAAAGAACAGCCAAAACCAGCTCCAGCACCAGTTAAGGAGCAGGCACAGCCAGTCATCAAACAAGATAGTGATGATATCGAAGATGTTGAATTCGATATTGATGATGACGAAGAAGAGGACGAAGAGAAGCCAGAGCCAGCTCCAGTTGCAGCCAAGCCAGCTCCAACACCAGCAGCAGCTCCTAAGCCAGCTCCAGCTCCAGCAAAGGATGATGATGAAGACGTTTTCGATGATGAAGATATGGAAATTGATCTTGGCGATGATGATGAAGACGAAGAAGCCCAAAAACCAATTATGTCTCAAGTCAAGTCGCCAACATCTTCGCCAGCCAAGCCAGCAGCATCACCAGTCAAAGAGGAAGACGATGATGCTGACTTCGAGATTGACATGGGCGACAGCGACGAAGATGATAAGCCAGCACCTATACAGGCTAAGCCTGCTCCAGCTCAGGTCAAGCCAGTCCAGCCAGCTCCAAAGGCTGTTGATGATGATGAAGAGGAAGAAATTCAGGACGTTTTTGATGAGTTCGATGATGATGAGCAGCCACAGCATGGAGTTGCTGCCGCTCCAAACTCCGCTGAAGGAAGCCAGGAGTTTGACGACAACTTCGGCGAAGAAGAGGATTTCGACATCGACGTCCAGATGGATGATGGAGGCAACTTCATGATCACACAGCCTCACAACACTTCTGAAGCCAATGCCCATGGATTAGACTCTCCAACAGGCCGCGATGATGATATGTCCTACAGATTTGATGATGACGAGGAGGAGGAAGGCGACGGTGATCCATTTAGCTTCAACTAATTTTATTTTTCTTGTCTAAGTAATAAATATCATTTACATTTTTGAATCCTAGTTATTATTTAGACAATTTTCATGAATCACAGCCTACTTATTCATTAGATATTCACAAAAGTATGTTGTTATTCGAGTAATTCTTGCGATTTCAGATAACTATGTAAATTTGTCATGTAAAATCAGACCATGACCGTTTATTAATTATTTTTGACAAATGGCAGGAAAATGTCAAAAGTTAAATGAATGGATTCGCTCATTGATGGCGCGAATCTTTCTTCTATGACTGTTCAAGAATTAAGACAAATAGCTCAAAAATATAATTTATCCATTGGAGGAAGAGCTACAAAAGCTCAATTAGTTTCAATAATACAAAAAGAACTGCAAAAAACATTAAATTCACCAAAACAAACAAAGCATGTTACAATAGAAGCTACTAATATGCAAACACCACAGAAATCCATTCCAGCTTCAGTTTTCGATGATTCACCAACACCAGTTAAAGTTTATTCACGAGGAAACACTCCAATTGCAATTGATTCACCTATTGCTGAAATTCCTGAAACTCCTGCACCAAGAGTTTCCAGTCCATCAATTAGAGAAAGAATTCCAAGTCCTATTTTAAAGAAATCAACTAACACCCAAATGGAAATGAAAAAGGAAGTTTTCTTATTAATTTGGCTTGTTATTCTCATAATAAGTGTTATTGCAATATTTCTTCTTCAATAAATGTTTATTTAATGTATTACATCTCATTATTTATGACCAAAATTGTACATTTAATTAATTATTATCTAATTTTATCAAGTTAGAAGAAAGAATCGCACAAATGAAAAATCTCAAAGGCAACTGCGAAATATCCAATGTTAGAAACAAAATAGATGCACTATCAGAAACTAGTAATTGCTGATTAAATGACAGAAATCAAAAGATTGGAAATAATCTATGAAAAATTGCCGAAATTTGAAGCAGAGATTTCTATTCTCATTAATTTTTATATGTAAGCTCATTTTTTACTGGAAGTATTGTTAATGACAATTGCTTTGTGAATATTATATCTAATTAAGAATATTTACATGATAAAAACAATAACAAATATAAATATTGAAGTAATTGGATGTTATATTATTTCAAAAAGCATTAATGACAATGATAAATCATTTTCAATTTTCTTCTTCATTTAAAAATTCGTCTTTAGCATCCATAATTCCGGAAATTTGGAAACCAGAGAGCGCATCATCTTGAATGTTGCTTATTTCGTTGAATGGATCAAATATAGATCCTTCATTAAATTCAAAGCCCGGGGATTTTGCATTTTCTTTCTTTTCTGGTGCAGATCTTTTTGGGTTTCTGAAAATATCTGATATTTGAGGTTCAATTTCATTTTGTTTCTCTTTTTGACTTCTTATTGGACTCTTCCGCATCTTGTTTCGTTTTGTCACATTCCTTTCTACTTCAGAAGAGTTTCTAGACTGATTTGTGTCATCTTGAGGAGAATCAGGAGAAGAACTCAATGTTTTAAGTCTGCTTGATGACATTGATGACTTATTGACAATAAAACTTGACATTATTGAATCATTAGTAACATCATTATCTGAAAAATTGTCTTGAGGCTGTTCGATCTGTTCCTGGTAGTTATCTGAATCAAATTCATATATATTTGAATGTGTGATTGAATCAGATGCTTCAATTCCAATTGAAATTTTATTATCAGTCGGATTTATGTCTGTTGAAAAAGAGTCGATTTGATATGGATATCTATCGTTGTTTCTATTGTTTGTTTTGAATTTTCCTTAAAATAAGAATGATCAAATGCATTTGGATTTGCTGACCTACACCGAAACAAGATTTCATCAGCCTGCTGAGATAATATCCTACTTCTTTCCTCTAAAGCATCAAATCTAGATGGATTGGCAAAATAACGTTTTTGTGGTGATTTCGAAGGCGATAATTGAGACATATTATGTTGTAAAGCTAATCTTTGCTCCATGTCACGTAACTTTGCGTTGAACTGTTCTATAATTGCTTTGTTTTTGGACTGTTCAGAAAATAATTCTGCTCTAAGTGCTTGATTCATTGATTTCAGTTTGTTCTTCTCTTCTTGGAAGACTTGATACTGCTCTTTGATCTTGTCTTTTAGCTTTTTATTATGAGCTCTCATTTTTTCTAGCTCATCATTCATCAATTTTCAAAAAATTAGTAAATTTTGTCACGTAAAATCATCCGTTATCATAAATCCAGATATATTTGTCATGTAAAATCATAAATTATCAGAATTTTGGTAACTTTTGTCATGTAAAATTATTCAAAAATCAATTTTCAAGTATTTATCACGTAAAATTCGTAAGATGTCAAAAATTATGAAATTTTGCCATGTAAAACTCATTCAGAAAAATTTATTTGTAAAATATTTATTTTTCAGACGTTAGTAAATTATGCGATCTATAACTCCGGAAATCAATATGCATCATCACGGATTATTCGAGACAGAAGTGTCAAGACCAATGATGCCTGTCCATTTCATTAGTGATCAAGCTGAATTACCCGAGCCACCAATTACTCCAAAATCTACTCGTTATCATACAAAACGATTACAACCAAAGCTTTCTCCACTTAAATCTGGTCCAAAAAGAGCAATTCCATTAGATATCGATTCGATACCAAAATCTTGTCCAAATTCTGCCCGAAGACCGAAGACGGCACTAACGAAAAAGCCATTCTCTTCATACGGAAGAGCTGTTTCTAGACAAGAATCTCGACTACCAACACCAAATGAAATAAGAATATTGCGAAAACAAGTTAAATCAAATCAACCGAAAATTGTTCAGTGGGGAAATTCTGTTGATCAGATACCTTACTACAACAACCTGAAATTGGATGTCGAACACGAGGACATTTCATCATCAAATATTATTAAGGACCAGCAAGAGATAGATATTTCACAGCCATTACAACCAGTGTCACTTATATCGAACACTGCTTCCGTAATGGACTACTGCGGAATTCCAAATTCATTAACATTTATCCGTTAGTATGTTTTTTTCTTCTTGTATCATGTAATTTTTGTTGTTTGTAAATTTTTATATGGTTTATCCGTTCAAATACATCAAAATTCATCATTTTCAATTCGAATTCTTAAATTGTTTGAAATACTCACCAAAATACATCAATATATATATATAAAAGATGAATCCATATCATATTCCTTTCCATTGATTTAATCTTTTATTTTGATGTTTTATATTTCATCGAAAACCTGTAACTTATAATGCATACTAACAAAAAATGTTGATAAAAAGCTACGTTATGTTTAGTTTTGAAGCAACTCTACTATTGTTGCAGAATATTTTGTTACAAATTAAATTATTGGTGATTGATTTAATATATTATGCTTTTATGTAGCATGTTACAAAATATTATGATTTTAATTATTAGTGATAGTATTCTACAAACAAACAAAATAAAATTATAAATTATCTTTCTTGATTTCATTTTCAAAAAGATTGCTGAAATCCTCCCAGTCGCTATCATCTGGCAAGACTTCTCCAGGTTCACATTTTCTATTTTCGCTCCATTTCACGAATTGATCGAAAATTTCTTTTCTTGTGTCTTCTGACTCAACAGCAAGAAATTCTACTTTGTTTCCAAGTAGTTCCTTTGCTGCACGATAATTTGAACATGATACGAGCTGTGGCGTTAATTTATATAAATTCATCAGAGCTTTTCTTGTTTCTTTCTCATGTATTTGCGAATTTACTCTTGATGATATACAATTCATCCTGCAGTACTCAAAAATAAAAATTTTCTCTTCATCATTAAAATCTTTCAATTCTTCTTGATGAGCTTCAATAAAAGGCTCAAATTGAAGTTGTTCATCAGTTATTTGAATTGACAATGCGCGTGTTTCAAGATCTTTTTGAATATCTTCTTGAATATTATAAAAAATATCTTCTGGAGTGCTTCCAGCAACATTTTGTAAAAGTTCTTGGTATTCTGGTAATGTGGATATTTCTTGTTCTATGTCTGAATACTGTAAATTAATTATATTCTTTTTCGAAATCATTAAAAATTTTGAAAGAGCGAGTTCGAACTGTTTCCTACGTGTAGCTTCGATTTTTCGAACTTCAGACATAGTTTCATTGTATTGTTGATCGTAATCTTGATACAAGGTTTTCATTACATCTTTAAAAACTTGAATTCTATCATAATTTAGTAAAATTCGCCAATTTTGGTCTGTTTTTAGAAGAGTTGTGACATCTTCCCATTTAGTATTTATCGTAATTTGTCCTTGTTGACTCATTTGCAATAATCTTTCTCTCACAATGTCCATAGAATGAGAAATCATGGCCTTTTCCAGTTCAACGCGGCGTTTTCTTTCTAATGTAAGCCACTCATCGAGATATCTTTCTCTCCTCTTCTGTGGAGTCGCGATTAATCTTGGATCCGTGTCAAAACGAGATGTAAGTTCTGCCATTGTATATATAGCAGGAGTACGTTGTGATATTGGATTCAATTGGCGAGGAACTGAACTACTTAACATCATGAAAAAATTTTGTCGCTCTTCTTTGATAAATTGCATTCTATCCCACTTCTCATCGTATGTACTTGGTTTATCCCATGTTGTTTCCTCTGAAACAATGTTATAATAATAAATTCGATTTTCTTCATCCTTCATTTGTCGCCATTTCTTTTCAGGCGGGACGGACGCTTCCTGTGGATCATCCCATGTGGATTCTCCTGTTTGTTTGTTGTAGAAATATATTTTACCATCATTTGATATATTTTCAGTCCAGTTCTTCATTGTCACTTTTTTGAAATTTCCCGACGAAAAAAATCACCAAAATAAACATGTTTTATTAGCAAAACCATCTTATTTATTAATGCTACCAGATATTTCACGTCCTGAATAATGCTATACAATATGAATTCATCTCATTTGGTATTTATTGATTCAAAATATTATTGATATATTTTGATAATATTGTTAATGACGTATAATATCTGTACTTGTGTAAAATATTTATATTTTGTCATTTAAAGCGCGAATCATATTAAATAAGAAAAATTTAATTTCTTTGACAAAAATCATTGTAACACATCTCATTCACAATATATATGGGAGCCTCATTGACTCGTTACACCAGTTGAAAATATGTGCTTACAATAATTTTTTAATTTTCGAGATAATTTGAGAAAACTCAAAAGATTTGCTTCAGTGTCTGAAGCAAAAAGAAGCGGCACACAATGATGAGTATCAATTGCTGATGCATTAGTAATTGAAGAATAAATTATATTATCAACTTGTATCATGAAATATTTCATAAAAATTCATTTTGAACGTAGCATTGAATCAAATAAATATGTATATTAAAAACAAAAAACAAAACATTTTATCTAAAAGCATTCCAAATCTGTTTGGAGTCTTGATATGCTTGATATTGTGACGAAGATACGAACAATACCAAAAACATGTAAAACGGAGCCAAAACAACAAGAATAAATCTTGAATTTTTCGAATTGAATAACATATCAAAGCCACATACTATTGAAAACGTGATTAGCGGAATAGCGAATCTCATTGGTTCTGTGTTTGTTAGAGATGCATAAAATATTTCCCATAAAATGCAAAATATAGCAAGTGGCAAAGAAGAAGAGACAAGGAATCCTGCTCCAAGGAGGAATAATGAATGCGATATCAAATATGAATTTCCTTTCATTAAATTTGAAATTGAAGAAATCTGAGTCAATGTTATATTGTACGGAACGTCAATATATGATACTGTATGAGGTTGGTTTGGAACAATGAAAAATTTCCAATCACATCGTAATATCAAAACAAATAAATCGATCATTATAGCTATCATGTAAAAACTAACTGCTTGCAGATTCCTTTTAAACGATTCTACAATTAACAATGTTATTGGAACAATAACGCCTTCGAATCTGATCAAGCATACATAAATTGATGCAATAGCAGCAAGAATATGATGGTCACATTTCGCAAATATTAAAGCAAGCATGATTACGTTAAGGAAAAATGTATCATACGTTGGAACTGCTCGATACATAACTGTATGTAAAGGAACCAAGCAGAAAATGACGCATGAAAACAAGATATTTTTCACTGGTCTGTAGACAAGTAGTAATCTCTTGAATAAATATACTGATATGATGCCTGATATTATTACAGAAAGTAATAAAGTATATTTAAAGCTACCAAGAGCTAAAATATATATTAAGTACATGTATAAATAGTATCCGCAATGTGGAAACATGATATCTTTGGCTGATGTTCCGTAATAAATTGTATATAAATCATCCGAGTTGTCTAATGATCCTTGTATCCAGACGAGTGAATTTGGTGCATCCCAAAATGTGTAAATCGAGTCAAAACCGAATCTTTTTGCCGTAATTAACCAAATTGAAAAAGTTATAAAAGTAACAAAGCATGCTAGAAATATATCATATATATCAGGGAGGAATAGATTCTTCGGTGATATAAAAGTCCTTCGACATGTCGACAAAATTTTGTTTCTATGACTTAAAGTACCAAATCCATGCATAATTATTAAAGAATAACCTTAATTTATTTTGGAAAACATATCATAGGATTTAGCGCATTTTATTTTTTGTATTGAAATAGGTATTGCTAAAATTATATAATTACACTCCAATTTTACAACAAACTCACTTAGATGCTTGAGATCAGATTTGATTTCCATAATTCATATAGCAAACACATCACAATAAGTCCAATAAAACACAAAAAAAATTTTACATAATATATATTTATTACAACAGACAATTGTATAAAATGAGACATCAAACAACTTTAATTCTTGCTTCACATAAAGACATTCATTAATATCTTCAAACACATCATAATAAGTCCAATAAATCAAAATATATCATTCTACATTTAAAATATTTATTATAACAGACAATTATAGGAAACGAATGATCAAACAACTTTACTTATTGCTTCAAATATGAAGACAATCATTAATATTATCAAACCAATTCTTTCACTTCATGGAATTAATGTTGATGTAGATTTTAGTCTTTAAATATTAAGGGGGTAGGTTTGAATGGTTTACAAAATTTGAAAAAGTGCTTCATATCAGCCAGTCAGAGCGACGCCCATGG
>MRSU01003729.1:0-14101 GCA_008369845.1 Trichomonas gallinae | reverse complement strand
TGCCTTCAGTGAGTCAGGGACAACTACCCGTTTATGGTAACCTTAAAAATATAGGGGCCACCTTCGGTCAACCAGTTTATATTTTGATATAGATTTGTTTTGATGATATAATAATGTTTTTTGTAATGATGTGTATAAAACTATTGATATGAAACAAACTAAAATCAAGTCATTGATGAATTTTGATGATTTTTGTCTTTGGTAAATTAAAATGGGAGAATTGAACCCAGGGTCATGGGCTGAAATTCTTTCCAATATTATCAGCGAAAATGAAGAAACTAGAGATCAGTCAACTAATATCATATGCGATTTGCTGCAGAATAACTCAGAAGCGGTTTTATTTTTATCATCTGAAGTAATTAATAACGATGGCTTCTCAGTTAATTCATATTTCCAAGCTTTTACTATCATTAATCGATATTTTAATTCTCCACAGTACTTTAATCGCAGAAAATTTTATGATCAAAAACCAGAAATCATTGAAATGGTCATTAGAGCGTCATTTAGAGGATTACTATTTAAAGATTCACCATTTATACAAACAGCAGCGGCTCTTTCGCTTGCATCTGCATCAATCACTAGTAAAAAAGTTACTGAGACACTGAACAATCTATGGGATACATTCGAACAGTTCAAGGATAACGTTCCAAATATACTCGTTCCAATATCTTTAACATTACAAAATATAATTATTAAGAAAAATGAAAGATACGTTTTCGATATGATTAAAGAGTCAAATTCGCCTTTTCAGTTTCTTCAAGCCATTATTGCATTTATTCAAGCTGAAGATGTCGATAAAAATGATGTTATTAACATTCTTGAGCCACTATCATACTTATTTGATCATTGTATCGAGAATATAACAGGAGAAGAGCCGATACATGCGATAGCAGGAGCAATACAATCACTTTTTAGATTTGAATGTCCAGAATTAATGTATAAAGCATCAGAATGCCTTCAAGTACTGTTTATTTTAACATATGATCTCACTGCAAGCTGTTTCCAATATTATTTCGACTTTATTGCGACTTGCTTTTCAATCGAAAATGAAGATTTATATACAATAGCTTTAAAGTTCATTTACACATGTGTATCACAAGAAAATAAAAAAGCTGATATTGGTTTCTCAATATCAAGGCAGATTCTTGAAACTTTCAATGAAAATATTATTCAAATTTTATTTTCGATGCAGGATGAAAACGCAAACACAATTCTTGTTGAAACACCGCAAACAATCATAACAGAAATATTCCAATGCATGCTTAACAACAAAAAAACTGATATTTTTGAATTCATTAAACAATTGTTCGAAAATAATATCAACAGTCCAGAATATCCGCGTCGATTCGGCTCTATCATAATGCTTTTTGCATTCCTTGACATCCACGGTATCGAATATAAAGACTTTCTTTCCAATGCATTTAAAGTAATAATAAACTCGGAAACAACATATCAATGCGTCGGCACAATAATTCTCAGCTATGATACGATATCGCGAATAGTACAAAATTACGGTGTCGGTATCCTAGATCAAAACATAACAAATGATTTCGATAATTTCCTGCAATTTTCTGCAGACAAACCTGTGGAAATTGTTAAATCAGCAGTTTATCTTTTACAAGTTCTTTGTAAATTATATTCGAATAATCCATTCTACATTGAACATTTCAAATTCTTCGATCAGTATGTTCAAGCCATCATGCATCGGCCTGATGTATGGGATCCGGCATTGTGCGATCCATACTTCACAGCTTTAGGAAATTATGCCCTTTATTCATCGGAAATGAGCAATGTTTATTTAATTCTAAAATTCTTAGCTGAATCACTTCTTGGATATCTGCAGAAACTGAGTGGACCAGAACAAGATGAATCGGATATTTTAATTGTCAACTGTTTGCTCAGATCAATAGGAATAGCGATGGGCAGATATAAAGGATCAAGAAATGTCGAAATTATTAGTAATCCAGATCTTTACAAATTAATAGAAAACTCCATTTATACATCAATCAAGCATAAGAATTTAAACTATTATTCAACCGCAATAGATGCATTGATACAACTATCATCAGTATCACTCAAACATGATGACCTAGAGATTGTCGCTCCAGAGATATTTTCGGGCATTGCAGATGGCGAGCAAAACTCATTCAATTATGGCTGCGTTGCAATTAAATTCTTGTCTGAGAATACTGGAGCCAAATTCAACGACTTCGCTGCACCATCATTCGAAGTAATCATGAATAAGCTATTTTCAGTAAGGGAAATAATCCAAGCAGAATCAGTTGGTCATGCTTTCCTTGCTTTAGGCACTTTGATGAGGAATAATACTACAATCGTTCTAGGTTTAGTTCCTCAATTTTTCGATGCATTTGAATGGAGCATTTGTAGCGGATTCCAAAATACCGTCGAAGATCCATCAGAAGCCCTGATGTTCTACATCGGAGTAATAATCGCGGAGACTGGTTTATTGAAATCCATTCGCGAAATAGGACTTGAATCTGCTGGAGATATTCCAGCGAAATACATGAAGCTTAAATCCTTAAAGATTATTAAAATCTACAACCAGATGATGTCAACTGTTGAAATCACATCCATTCAAAACTATTTTGCTGATCTAATCGAAGAGATGATTGCAGATGTCGATGTTTTTTCAGCAATTCCTCAACTTTCATATAAATTTAGAGCAATTTTCCAGCGTAAAGAAATCAAAAATTTCTTTGCATACGTGGAAGTTAACTGCAATGACATAACAATAAGAGAGCGTTGCAGATCATACTACTTACAGGCAATGAACTTTTAACTTTTGTTATAGATATAAATATATATAGAGGTTTGTTTTATAAAATTATAGAATATGAATTTTATAATTCGATTATCGGAATCTCATATAAAAATTCTATGAGTTTCTGGAAAAAGAAAGAAAATGGTGATATACCAACAAGGCAATCTCCTCAGATACCCAAAGTTGCATCCTCGTTATTTCTTGTGGTGAGATTATTCGGAGAATCTTCTACGGTTATTTTGGCACAATGATATAATAACTTTTGATAAAACAAGTTTAGCATATTGATAAATATATATATGTTGATTGCCTTTATTTCTAGCCATATTATGCAGCCTGTGGTATTCATATTATATACAAAGCAGTACTGTTTTTTTGACAAATGTTCACAGGTTTTCTGTACGTTGACGGATTTTCCCGGAAATATAGATATATATCAGAATTGAAAAGCTTAATCAAAACACTGGGAGTCAAAGACACATATAGAGGATATATAGGAAGGGATAAAGAGATCAGAATGAAGACAAACAATGTGAAGTACAAATTCGAAAATTTACGTGACAAAATTTGATATAGTTGTTTACGTGGCAAATAGTCAGAATAGAAAAGTGACATCTTTGATGAAAGCAACAACAAAACTGGACGAAGATTTTCCAGCATTGTCTTCGCTGCCAAAATCTAATGCTCCTCAGTCTCAGCAGGCATCAACGCCAGCCCAGCAGCAGTCAAAACAGCAAAACGAAACAAAGCAATTTACATTAGATGAGCAGATCTTCCATGATATCTCACCAGAACAGATTGCTTTGACTGATATGACCACACAAGATTTTGGATTTGCATTATCCTCATCTTTGAATTTTATTCCAGATACTCCTTACGAAAAAGATCCTTCTATCGAAGATTCGAATTCAGACACACCATATCCAAAGGCCACATACATGAGATTACTCCAGCCAGAGTTTTTCAAGAAATACGATAACGAAACGTTATTTTTCATATTCTTTTATTTCCCAGGTACTTCACAGCAATACTTTGCTGGTAAGGAGTTACGCCGCCGTGGTTGGGTCTTCATCCCTCACTTTGCATCATGGTTTAGATTAATCGGAGAGCCATCAGAAAGCACGCCAGAATACATTGTCGGCAAATTCGAATATTTCGATCACGGAAATAAAGAATGGACTATTCGCCAAAAAAATAATTGCAAGCTTGAAACATCCATGCTTGAACAAGATTTCTGAAATGTTTGAAAATTGTAATAAATACCCATTATGGAAATTACTATCAATGAATTTTATATATATATTTTTATAATTTTTTCTTTTTTAAGCGCGAATATCAATATAAAATATGCTACATGTTAATAAAAACAATTATCAAGTATTATTCATAAATATTTTTCAACGTTTAAATTTGAATTTTCATAATGTTAAGCTAATCATGATCTAGATCTATAGCTATCTTCTATATTTACAATTATTGTTGGATATATCATTATGGATGTTTATAAATCTATATACGACTTTTTTTGCAAATTATAAAAGTAACACCCCTGATTTAAAAATTAAGCCCCTTTGATTTAAACGCCCCTTGTTAATTCTTTTAGACCCTGATTATATTAAAAAAATTAAAATGAGATCTGCTAACTTTGATAATCAAGTATTAGTTAATCAACTTGAGTCGATGTTTGACAAAATGTCTGGAAGTGGCAGAAAGCAGATATTAGAGAACCAAAAGCAGTTAATTAGCTTCACAAACGATTTCACCAAAAAACAGGCAGAGTTTATGCGTCAATTTTCATCAATAGAGACACCTTTTCCTGATAAAGATACTAAAATTACAACTCCTGAATCAATTCAAGCAGCAAATCAACAAATGGATCCGTATTTATTGTTCAAAGCTAAAAAGGAAGCCCAAATTGATGCTTCTGCTCAAAAGTTAGTTGAATTTAATAAAGATATGAGTGCTTCACTCAATAATTTTATTAATTCAACAAATGCTCATTCATAACAAATTATCTATTGATAACAGTATATGCATAGGCTGCATTTTCATTTTTACGTTGGTTTTGGCTGCAAAACTCCAAAACAAAAATTATTTGTATTTATCCAATCTGTTGAGATTATCAAACTTAATCTATAATATAGAACCACTTCTTGTATTAAATCACTGATCATGAACGAAATTTAAAAAAAATAATATTTTATAGAAAAATATAGAAAATGTTTTATTAGATGATGTCATACAGTAAAAATTGAATTCATTTGTCAGTAAACAACTTCATCGGTATTTTGAAATCTTATAATTATTTGAAAAATTGCAGTTTTAAACTAAATTAATGTGATGGTTTCTTATTTGGAACTTGAATTTAAAGAATATATATGTTTTTAATCTAAATTTAAAAATTAAAAAAAATCAATTTTAATGAATCTTTGTTTCTTTGGCGAATTCCTCTAAAAGTCTGATTGGTTCCTCGGCTTCCTTTTCCAGGATTGGCTTCAAGTCATCTGGGCAGGACTCAACGAATGCCTTCGTTGCCGCGATGGACTCTGTTGCGTATCTGCTCATTGCGATAGAAAGCAAGAAGCCGCTTTCAATAAGGAGCTCAAACTTGTTGCACATTACTGGGATGGTCTCGATAATCTTGATAACTGGGTGATTATCGATGTGGAATGTGTGCGTTTCATCTGCATAAGCTTCGAGTGCGCGCATCGTCTGCACGAAGAAGCCATGAAGTGTGTCGCGGATTGGATAAAGCTTGTGGTGTGCCTTGATCAAGTTGAGCGAGATTCTGATCTTGGCGATGTGAGCGAGAGCATCGGAAAGTCCGACGGCGATGTTGATCATTTGTGAGTCTGTGATATCGAAAAGTGATTCTTCGGAGCGTCTAAGCTTCGAAGAGATGTGTTTGAGAATTTCAAGGAGCTCTTCAACATCAACTGGGAGGATACCGCTATCAATGTTCTCGAGCCAGTGGATGAGAGCGTTGATGTGCTCTGCCTTGGATGTTGACCTTCTCAAGCCATCATATAACTTCATGATGCCGCGTGACAACTGATCGGCTTCGAAGTTTCTGAATGATGAGATATCCATGGAAAGGTTGTTGATAAGTCTGACGACGAATGTCTTGATCTGGCCGTTTGGTGCCTTGAGGAGTGTGTTCATGTAGCCCTTGACTGTGTTGATTGTCTGCTGTGCGCGAGAGTTGGCCTTGTTCTGCTGTACGTTGAATGCTTCGAGGAGTGTTTTCTCGAGCTCGTTGAGGATGTGCTCTGTCTCTGCGACATATCTTGGGTGGGCCTGTGGCTTGTGCATACGGATTGTTCTGAGGAATCTCCTGATGTTGAGGAGGGACTTGCTCATTGCGTGTGATGAGTAGTCTGATGAAAGTGGGTCGGTGATTGTGAAGCAGATCTGGTCGAACTCTTCTGATGGCCAGCCCTGGAGTCTGAACTCCTTGAAGATGTTTGTGGCAATCTGGAGGACGGCGTCCTTGTAGATGAGTGAGTTGCCGCTGAAAGCAGTGTTCTTGAGAACAGACTCTGTGAGTAAGCCGTATGCCTTGATGATGTTAGAAAGGTTCTGCTGAGCGTTGGTGCACTTCTCGAGCAATCTGATAAGGACTGGGTAGTTTATGATCGCTGAGCACTCTCTGACGTTATTGATGATTGTCTCGAGTCCTGCGATATCTGGAGTGAAGCTGGTGTCGATGTTCCTGACGAGGATCTGAACGCCATTTGCAGCCTCCTTCTGGTAGTCACCAGCCTTGATCTGCTTGAGGAGGAGATCAAGGTCGTTCAAGTACCAGACGAAGATTGTGTCGATGTACTTGATGTGATCAACTGCTTCCTCGCAATCTGCGACCATCTTGGCGTACTGTGATTGCTCGATTGCCTTGACGAACTCTGTGGCCATGTCATCTAATGTCTCAGATGTCTCCTTGAGCTCGAATAACTTGTTGTCTCTGAGGAGCATCAACATTTCATAGAGGATTTCAATGAGTTCGCCATCCTTCTGGACCTTCTTGGCGTTTGCGTCAATGATCTTGACGAACTTGGCAACGAAGTCAGCACGTTCAGCTGGTGCGAATGTGAGCTTCTCGAAGTCCTGTAATGCCTTGTCGAGCTTCTCGTAAGTTGCTGGCTCGTACATCTTGTTGGCGACATCGTCGACGATCATATCAATAACATTATCGAGAGCTTCAAGTTCGTCGCGGATGTGGATAGCTGTGAGCTTGTATGTCCAGATGCGTGCGACGTTGTTGATGAACTTGTCGTATGATGTAGCGACATTTTCTGCGTAAGTGTTCTCTGGGTCGATGTAGTTGATGAGTTCGACTGCTTCTTGAGCGGACTTCTGGATGCGGCTGAGTGTGCTCATTGTGATCTGCTCGTCCTTCCTGACGACAGACTCGATGAAATCGTTCTTAGAGATTCTGTAGTCTCCCATGATTGTGGCCATGTCTGTTCTGCACTCAGCGACAGCCTTCGGGTTGATGGACTGTGGGAGTGGGAACTTGACGAGTGGTGTGAGAGCTGTGAGGTCGTAGTCGATGTACATTTGGCCGACGTTGGTGAGGAGCTTAGAAGCATCGTTGACGGCGTTGATGATCTTGTTTCCTGGGACTGTTGTGGAGCAGAGAACCTTGACTTCGTTCTTCAACAACGAGCTGATGATGGACGATCTCATGTATGTACGTGGTGAATCGAAGGAGCCTGGTGTGCCGACGAGTGTGTGGAGTGTGTGGACCATGTTGACGACGGCAACTGTGGCGAGTGGGAATGTGAGGAGGAACCTGGCCTGGTCTGTGTTGACAGAAACGAGGATTGGGTTGAGCATCAAAGAGAGGAAGAGAGAGCCTGTGTTGACCATGATAGCGATGAACTCTGGTGCGCTGAAGAGCTCTGACCAATCTGGGAATGAAGCATCAGCCTTGAGAGAAGCCTGAAGGATTGGTGCATATGGAGAGTCAGCGATGAGTGGATCTTCTGAGAATGGAAGTGCTGTCTCCTGGTCCTGCTCGAGTTCCTGTGAGTATGAGAAGTATGAAGCCTCGTGGACTTGGAGCTTGTTGATGATTTCTTTAGCCTTATCGGAGAGCTGTGCCTCGCATGTGACTGAAACATCCCACATGACACGGTGGATGGATGCATGGATGAACCAGTGGTAGAGTGAGTAGAGCTTGATGAAGATCTGGCAGAACTCGCTGACTGGACGCTTGATGAGCCATGACAAGGCCAAGCCTGGAGACATGTTTGTCAGCAAATCAGCAATGGAGCACTCATCAGTGTCGTAGTTGACCTGGTCCTGAACATAGACCTTGAGAGCGGCAATGCTATCGTTTCGTGACTCTGATGGGTCAAGTTCGAACAACTCGAGATCGTTAGCGTACTGGCTGTAGACATGGTGGAGGCAGCCTTCGAGCAACTGCAAAATCTGGGCACCTTCCTCTGCAAGAACGCCTGGCTGGTCGAGGATCAAAAGTGCGGCGATGTTGAGGAGATCGTAGGCGACGACAGGTGAGTTGAAGTTGCTGGAGCGGCCGTATGAATCTCTTAAGATTGAGATGGCTGGGGATATCATCGTGAAGATAGTTCTGTGCTCGTTGAAGAGGCCAGGAAGGTTGAACTGGACGAGCTTGTTGTACTCGAGGAGTGTCTTGATGAGCTGTGGGTTCTGGTTGTCTGGAGAAAGGATGAGGCGGCAGATATCTGCAGATGCAGCAAGGAACTCTGTGAGGTGATCGTCTGGGAGCTTCTTTCTGTCTTCCCACAAGACACGTGAGAACTCGATCATTGCAGTCATCATGATGTTGAGTGAATCTTGGTGGAGGATGACTGATGGGTCAATATCGTGGAGCTGTGTGTTCTCAGTGATGATCTTGAAGAGGGCAACAGACTGAAGGTGGTGCCTGAACAAGTAGTCGAGGCGCTGCTGCATCTGTGTCTTGAGCTCGATATCACCGACAGAGAACAAGTACTTGCCGATGAGGTCCTTGAGTTCGAGGCCGTTGTTAAGGAACAATTGGACGATTTCCTGGAATGCCTCCGTGCGGCGCTCTGCTGTGGCGTATGGGAGCTCCATGCATGAGATGAGATGAGCGAGAATAAATGAAATGACATTACGTGATGTGACGTAGATTGGATCCTTGGAGATTGGAACGAATGACTGACGAACGATGGCAAGGTTTGTGAGAACGTCGTGGATGATGGTCTTAGCCTCTTCGAACTTGCTATCGAGGGAAGCAAGGAGCCAGCCGATCTTGTAGGCGTTATCGTATGGCCTGTGATCGTATGTGAGGTACTTGAGGTAGCCCATGAGACGGATGTAGTACTGTGTGATTTCCTCTTTGAGAACCTTAGCTGTGTTGGCGTTGACCTTCTCAAGGAGGACAGAAAGGTGCCATGCGCAGCTGTCGGCACGGATAAGAAGAGCATGCATCAAGTTGGCATTTGTTAAGTCTGTGATGGTCTCATCCTGTGTAATGAAGTTCCAGACATAATCTTCGCAGAAGAGTGGCGGACGGATTGTCTTGTTTTGCTGTAAGATGTCTTCCTTTGTCCTGAAAACGCACTCTGTCTCTTCAAATGAGTCAACGTTGTTGATTGAGGCGATTGTCTTTCTGACGATGGAACGGCATGTTCTTGATGAGAAACGGAGTGTTTCGACATTCTCGCCATCAGTTGTGTATTCAAGTAAGATTGTCTGGTCCTTACGAAGGATGTGAATGATATCGTCATAATTGATAGAAAGGCGTGTCTTGAACTTGATGTAATCGAGGACGAAAATACGGCGATCTGTGTAAATAAGCTCGAAGTTTTCTGGTAATCTTGGGTTCTTGTCGTCTGGTAATTTTGCAGCAGTGAAAGACTGGCAGTTGAAGAGTGGGAGTGCCTGAACTTTTGTGACGAACTCCTTCTCGGCCTGGAATCTGCTGACAGAGTTAAGGAATGTCCATTCAAGATGCAAATCGACAGCACCACCTTGGACTGACTGGAAACGCTGTGGTAAATACTTAGCTAATTCAGTGATAGTTCCCTTGTAGGCACGGGATGGACCGACTGTGGCCTGGAGTAAGTAAGCTGAAAGGGAAAGTGCATCTGAGTATGGAAGATAAACTGGACCACGAAGATAGAGATCCAAGAAGTCGATCTTCTTATCTTGGTCATCTGCGTAAATCTCGAAGCTCCTAGAGCCTGAAACCTGTTCTGGAATTGGAAGAGCGTCGAATAAGACTGTTCCATTGTTTTCAATGACAAAAGCATCGGCAGCGACAGAGTTGATTTCTCTCGCGATCTGTTGCTTGATTGTGCGAACAGAATCTCTTAATGTGATTTTAATAGTAATCGGATCTCTTTTGATTGAAGGAATAACAGTGCGTGTGTCATCAGGCTTTCTTTCTGTGCCAGGGAAAGTGAAAGTTAAATCTGTGGTAAGTGGGACTAAGTCGATACGTGGTTTTTCTGGGATTTGATAATTCTTGATTGGTTTTTGTAAATCTGCGAAAGTCATTGTTCCATCAATGAGCTCGACGCAGACATCGTGCTCTCCGATATTATCAATTTCTGGATAGAGAGCCTTAGCGGTGGCGTAAATTGAGCCAACTGTTGAAAATGTTGGTACTGTGACCTCCTTCTTTTCAATATCTGAGTATGGGAAATTAACGATGACAGTGAGCTCTTGCATTTACAAATATAAAATAATAAGTGTCACATTTTATTTTATTTATCACTTTTTATAATCACAATCTCATTTTATTCGGCGGATATGCTTAAAATCGCATATCTCGCTGTTTCGCTTAAGAAATTTTGCGAAATTCTCGGATTTTTTTGTCACAAATATTTTGTGTTTTTCTTCTAATCAATTTCTCATTAATTTCATATTACATCATCATAGTTTAGCTTGTCTATATCATAATTTCATTAAGAAATTATAGTGTTACAGAAATATTTTTTATATTCAATATCCTAGTTTTTACTGTGATGAACTTCTGATTCATTTCATACGAGGGAACAACAGTTTGACTTGTCTATATCATAACCACATTAGGAAATTATGGTGTTAAGCTTAATTGGTCCTATTTTCCATATTGTTTTGTTGAACTTCAGAAGCATTTCATACGATACTATCATAGTTTCTCTTGGTTATATCATAATTTCATTAGGAAATTATGGTGTTCAGCATAAATGGTCATTTTTTCATTTTGTTCTAATGAACTTCTGATGAATTTTACATGTATATATCATGCTGCTCCTTAGATATATCATAATACATTGAGGAGATCATGGTATTAATGTTCATTTTTCTCAAAATATTTTGAACGATTTCCATATAATGATTCTCTGACTCATTTAATATGATTACATCATGAATTTCATTATTTTTATCATATTTATCATAATAATTTAGTGTATTATCGGTTTGTTTTCTCTGATAAGAAATAAAATTACTGTCCAATGAATTTCTCTTTTGTTGCGTATTATCATATTTTAATTCTCCTCAATGTTAATTGAAATTTATTAAGAAATTATAGTATTCATGATTTATTTTTCGAAGATAATTTGAAATTATCGTATATTCTTTATTGAACGAACACTTCTATTTGCATAGTTATATGCTTAATATTATGATATGGATTTGAATATTAAAACCATAATAAATCAATATTATTAATCTGGAATCAAATTTTTGCATGATTAAACAGTGATAGGAAGAAATATGCAGTATTATGACAGAATGAATATATTTTATTAACACCAATGACCGAATTCTAATCAAAAAAAAATTAAATCTCAGAAACCTTAGCTGTGAGCTCGGCGAGTGTTTCGAAAGTGTAAGTTGGTTTGTTTCTTTCTTTGATTTCTTCATTCTTATTTGTGATTCCTGTGTAAACTAAAACAGACTTGTAACGAAGCTTATTAGCGAAAGCAATATCTGTCTCTGTGTTATCACCAACGACAACATATTGCTTTGTCTTATATTCTGGGATTAAATCAGCAAATGTCTCAACATTTGGCTTGCCGATAATTTCTGGGGAAATATAAGAAGCTGTTTCAGCTGGTGTTGACAATGTAAGTGCACCTGGGATATATTCATCCTTCAACCATGGGAAAACTCTATCATAACCTGTGCATATGAACTTTGTCTTCTTTTCAAGGATGTAGCGTGCGCAAATTGAAGCATGAGCAAAATTGAATGCGAGATCTTCAGCAACAACAATGGCCTTGACATCATCTGATAAAGGATAAAGTTCTGCGTGGTTATTTGGTAAAGCAGTGCTCTTATCGACTGTTATTCCAGCTGCTTCAAGCTCTTCGGCAACTTCATTTGTGCCAAATAGAGCAATATGTTTGATTGAAGCTGCTTTGAGTGCGTGAATAATAATCTTAGGGCCAGTGATAACATTCTCTTCTGGAACATTGATGCCTGCGGCATTGAGCTGAGCGAGAACTTTCTTTGTTGCTAATCTGGTCGAATTGGATAATAAAATAACTTTCTTGTTGAGGGAAATAATTTTGTCAACAAGTTCCTTAGCACCGCTGATAACTTCGTCGCCCCTGAAAAGAACGCCTTGAATGTCTAGGATGAAATCGGACATCAAAATTTTTGGTGGACGATAAACATCAGAAAATTATTGAGAGAAGTTTACAAATCTTTACGGGTGAAAAACTTTAGCTTGTTTGTTCACATTTTCATATAATACTACTTGTAAAGATCTTATATCTATAAAAACTGTAATAAAACCATCTAAAAGTCGCTCATCTAGCCAATTATATAGATTTGGGAGCTATAATTATTCATAAATATGACATTGCGAATATTTTCCGCGACACTCATCTTATTCTGCGATGTTATAATATTTTGAATTTTTTTTTTATATGTTGAATCCTATCATACCCATTATATCTGTCATATATGAGACTTTGTTAAGTTGTCTTTTATTCATAATGAAATATAAATCAAACTGAGTCAATATAAGAAATAATTTTAGGTAATAACCTTTGAGCACAGTAATAATAGATTTCTATGCATATTTGACGAATTTTGGGCCATTCCAATCTATCCTTCCTCCTGTTTGAATCACAATCATTTTTGAATTATCAGCACGAGCAATAAAGTCATCAATATCGGAGATTTCTGGAGTTAGTCCTAGCGGAAATGTTCCGTAATGAATTGGTGTGACTTTTACAGCTTCAATTTCTTTTGGCGCAATTGTTGTATCACCAGTATATTACATAAGCACACCTCTATATGATACCAGTCAACTACACCATAGATATGCGTTGTGAACTGATATACCTCTTTGGCTTTCATGAGAAACAGGAAAACAGTACATCTCAAGATCGCCAATGGTTACATGTGTCCTCCAATCGAATTCAACAATGTTTTTCACACCCCAATCTTCCAATAATTTTGCATAATAAAATGGAACGAAAAATTGACAGTAAGGGAATCTTTTGTACAGTTTTTCAATTGAACCTTTGTCTATATGATCATAATGACAATGTGATATTATTACAAATGAAATTCATTTCAGGTAAGTCTCCTATTTCACATCCTGGTGGTGTCAACCTGTTCATAGGGAATGAAACAGGAGATGCAACTTTTCTAAAATATGAATCAGCCTGAATATATTTGTCACCAACTTGAATCAGACGCCATTAATGCGTCTACTGTAATTGTGTGTGTTAAAAATACTACTGGGATACTCAATAGATGTTGTCAAGAAAATGAAGATATATCTGAAAAAATAAATCGAAAATATCTTGATTGCATGAATGTTTCATATAAACAATCTCTTCGTTGGTATAGGCAACTATCTCATGTTTAAAAAAATTGATGTTTTATGTTCAGAATTTTTCGAAAAAATAGGATAACACAAGAAATCAATATAGAATAATGCATTCTGCTATTACTACGCTTAAGTTTCGATTTTTTGTTTTGAAGAAAAAATGAAAAATCATGAAATGATCTGAAAAATGTACAAAATTTGAAACAAATTATCGTTATTTATTAAAACTTAATAATAGGATATGCTCTATTTTATATGAAACACAAGAATACATAAAAATTAAGACGCAGCGAACGATTGAATTGACGATGGAGAAAAACCATCAAAGGTTCACCGACTGAATATCAACACGAAAGATAGGTCTATCAAATGTTGCTTTTGGGGAATTCAATGAGATATGACCAGCCATCTCTCAATTTTGTCACTGAAATTTGAGAGGAAGGAAGTCATATCACTTTCACCTAAACATGGTTGTTAAGGTTGCTATCAATGGTTTCGGCAGAATCGGCCGCCTCGTCTTCCGCGCTTGC